>CABHPH010144408.1:0-18005 GCA_902168325.1 Peromyscus nudipes
AACTGAGCCTGGGAAGTCCGTAGACGGGAGTGTTGCCAGGCTGCTTCTGAAACTAGCATCTGCCTTGGAGTCACTTACAGAGAAACTGCCAGCATCACAGTGCTGAGACCTGATGGTACCCCCCTCAGGACAGTGGTAGCCTGCAGAGGATGGGACATGGGTCACCCACCACCTGCTTAGCACCTGAAGCTGAAAGGCAAGTTCCTTCACAGGAGAGAATGCACTGAGGACCCCAACCTTCTAGGAAGATCCCTGTCACTTGACACCCCTGCTTTACAAGGAGAAATGCCTCCAGCCCTCCAGCTCTCCAACCCTCCAGCTCCCCAGCCCTCCAGCTCTCACCATAAAGAGCCAGGGGAAGCCCTGGACCACCTCAGCCCTGCAAATCAGGTTGCTTCTCAAAGTTCCTCTTTCTCTACTTGAGAAATCTCCCTGCTGCTTCTCTGCTTCTGTTTTGGTGTCTGTTTCTCTAGTTTTCATTGACCTGTTAAAGGCTCATTATAAAACAAGGCAGTGAATAGAGGAATGCTTGGCCCACCTACCAGCGCGGAAATATCCCTCCTTTGTTCTCGGTTTTGTACTTTATTAGTGAAATGCTGTTTAAACCCTTAGACTCCAGCCTGCTTAAGACCAGGTAGAGTGTGTTTTTTTTTCTCCATCTCTTCCAGCTCAGAATGAATTATCTCCAGTTCCATGGCCCGGCCCTGGTCATGCTGCTTCCTGTGTCCTTGTGTCCTTGGCAGCTGAATCCTGAAACAGGCCTGGTCTGTCCTCCATGGAGACCTTAGCACCCAGGACAGCTCTGGGCTCCGGCAGGGATGTGATGCACAGTGGTAATGTGGTTTCTACATCACTGGCTCAGCCTCCTTTGGAACGGGCATAGGCTTGGGAGCTCCTCTGAGGCAAAGGGACCTTGGGGGCAAAATTCACATCTCTCCAGCTGGATTGTAGCTATCTGGGAGCTCTGTATGCCCCTGGGCAGGGGAACTGGTTACCTCATTTGGGGTCTAGTTCAGAGAAGGAATGGGTCTGGGTTAGAGGAGGGAAGGGGGACAGATCTATGTCACCTTGTACAACAATTCCTCAGCTCCTCCTGGAATTTGGTCTCAATCCTCAGAGGCCTCCTCTGTCATGTCTGTTCTACAGATGACAAGCTGGCCCACAGAATTCCTTTCTAGAGTCCTTTACCAGTAGTGAACCAGAACCTTGCCAAATAGAGGCTGGTCCCCTTACCTGTGGGCAGTCATGCCTAGGCCTGAGTGCTCCTGAGGATTCCTGGGTTCTGCTGACACAGAACTGGCCTCAGAGACAAGGCACACAATCATCATTTATGGCCAGCGTGATCTCGTTACTCCAGGTTTCCCGGGGAACACCAGAACTAAAGGGGTCACTTGGTGCCCAGAGGACAGTAATAGCCAGCTGGGCAGGGAGTAGAGGAGTAAACACAATCCTGGATGGAAGGGGGTGGGGGTGAGGAGGTTACTGCTCCTCTTTAGCTATGGCTTCTGGCAGAAGAAGGGGACAGATTGGGACCTGACATTAAGGTGCGAACTTTGTCAATTAGCAACCTCCCAGCTTATCTTACCTGAGGCAGCAGGCTGAGCCCAGAGTGCCAATTACGTGCCCATCTTGTGGGTTCCATGCAGTTAGATAGATGTTTTGTTTTGTGAGGAATGAGTGGGTCCTGGGCCAGCATCTGCATTGCTGTCTTGTTGCCCTCAGTGGGGCTGGATCTTCCCCCCAAGACAGAGTTCTACAGATTTTGCCCCCTCTTCGCTGACTCCCAGAAGAGGCTTCCTTGCCAGGCAAGGATCAAGCAGGTATTTGAGACTGTTGAAGGTCCCCAGATGGGCAAGCTCAGGATCACAGGGACTCTAGGAGTCCAAAGCATACATGTGTCCAAGATAGCTATGGATAGGGGCTTGGTGCTCACCAGTTGGAGCCCAGTCTTCTGAGCATCACCGTGAGATATCACCACACTCTGGCCCTGCTGCATAACATTTCACAGAAACCTGGTCTCCCTTCATCCATGTTCAAAGCCAGGGTATAGCTTTTGGCCATCTCCTAAGTGTGGAGATCTGAGGCATGGGTCAGCTCACTGCTCTGGGAACAGGTCTTACATCCCCAGGCTAGATGAAGCTAAATCTTAATCTAAAAGTAGGGCCTTCACTGGTTTAGAAATGGGATGAGGTTTGGGGAAGTCTTACCTTCACCTAGACCTCTGGCTCCCATGAGGTTTGGTCCATGAGAAATGGTAGCACTCACCCAGGTATGTCCTCTGCATCTGGTCGTGCCAGCCAAGCCTGGGTACCCATCCTGCTTGCCAGAAGTGGAGTACAGCTTTTGGCTTCGTCTGGGTCTGAGTAGGGGCCAAACGTGCCTGGCTGTTGCAGGATGGGGTGGGTGGCTTTGTGGAGGTGGAGGGGTCTGGCCGGGCACCACAGACACAGGCAGAGCACTGGGAAGAGAGCAGTTATGTATCTGAAGAAAAGCAGCATGAAAAAGCAAGAGAGGCTCCAGGCCCCAGGCCCTCATGATACTCCCTTGGACCTGGGGGAAAGGGAGATGTATTTTCACCATTTACTAGGAAGGGGCCTGAAGCACTAAACAGGCTTGACCTTGTGTTGTAAAACTACTGACTGTGCTATCTGGTCTTTCTACTCTGTCCTTGGTGGCCATGGTCTTCAGGCTAGCTCCCATGGCCTCCCTCCCTGCATAGCCTGAGCAGCTATGACTGGAAATCCCTCCCCAACTTCTAACCCCCCCTTGGGTCTTCCCCTCTTTGAAATAAAGGTCCTGATGAAAGCCACTCCTAAAGGTGCTGCATTCAATATGCACGTCTCTGCACAGCACCGGGCACACCGGATATCTCAGTGAGTAGCTCCGTCACCACCAATACACCTTAGGAGAGGGGCAACCTGGGCCTCCTGGGCTCACACCAGACCCATATTTCCCTTCCGTGAAGAGCTGCACTTTGCCATTCATGCTGTGACCGTGATATCACAAGTAGAGCCATGTTCAGGGGCTCAGGAAACAGTTGTTTTCCCTGGCCCTCCAGCAGTAGCCCTCGGTCCTTCATGGGGACTTACTATCCGACCTCCAGAGGGGCTACCAAGCCTGGGGATCCTTATTCTGAATGGTCCCACTACTCCTGCCAACTCAGCATTGTCCTTTCTGAGAGGCCCTGCCTCCAGGAACCGCCCTGGGTTCTTAGATAACAAATCTAAAATGTCCACAGCCTGATAGTCTGCATGACTGCTCCCTTAGGAAATGTCTCCTGTGTACCTGGCAACACTCCCCTTCTTCACTCTAAACCGTTGGCTTCACTTACTCCCCTCTTCCTCAACACTCGTGGTTCCCAGCCACATCACCCTTCTGTCTTTACCAACACTGTGTGTAAGCCAGGGCTGCCTTAGCCTTTTGTGTAGAGTCCCCCACTCTTCCCAGCTGTGGCTAGAGAACAAAGTTCCCAGAGCTGAGCTTGAAGAGGCCTGGCTACACACCTAGATATGACTTTTATTTTTGTCTTTACCCCTCAGGGGTACCTGGCCAAGCTGTTGACCTGTGGTTGGCACCCCAGCATCAGTCTCTGGAGCTGTGCTCCCCTCTGGGCAGGTAGAAGGCAGAACCCAGCCCAGGCTCTCTGAACAGGACCTGATGCTTCTCCTCTGTACCCTAGGAGCTCCTAGACGGGTACAACCCAGAGGAAATATCTGGCCAAACAGAAGTAGCCTGTAAAGAAGACTCCAGGGCTTGGAGTCCTCAATCCTGAAAGAGCCTGCAGGCTGACGGAGCATGAGCACTGATTCTGGGACCAGGGAGGAGCTTCTGAGGTGGTCTATACCACCCAGGGTATGTCAGGGACCCCTGAATACCAAAAAAATGGCATCACAAAAGAGAAAAGGGGGCGGGCAATTCTCTATTCTCTACATCCACAAAAGCCACTTCTTCTGCTAGGGGCTCCTTCAGCCTTGTGATGGCTGATGTCATCCCCACATCCACTCCTCCAAGAAGTCTCCTGGGTCCCTGGCTGAAGAGGTGTCCAGTGGTACCTTGGTCTGAGGTTCAAGGCCTGTCTTTAACCTTAATTCAAGGTTTTGCACATGGCAGCTTGGGGACAGCTTCTCCCCCAGGCAGGGCACTCCAGGACTCTCAGTGTTCCTCTAGTCCCCAGCACACGATGAGATGTGCTTGGTGAGACTGTATCTCAGGAAGCACAGGTGTAGAGGGGCTGGCGGCGATGCCCGGCCTTGATTCCTGCTCCACACGGGCAGCGCTCCCCTGCCACTGCAGTAGGAACTGTAATCCCCACAGAGGCAGCTGCACTTGGCTGAAGGTTTGCCTGCCTCCAGACACGTCTTACTGACAAGCACAGCCACTAAGACTCAACTGTCCCTCTTCTGTGGCTCCCTAACCCAGCCCTGCTCTCTGCTCAAGTGAAATCCTCCTTGTAGCCTTGATGTCTGGTGCCGCCATCACACGCCAAAGGGTGTGTAGTGGTTTGAATGAAAATGGTCCCCATAGGCCCAGAGGGAGTGGCACTATTAGGTGGTATGGCCTTGTTGAAGGAAGTGTGTCACTGGGGGTAGCTTTGAGGTTTCAGATGCTCAAGCCAGGCCCAGTGTCACTCTCTCTTCCTGCTGTCTGTGGATCTAGATGTAGAACTCTCAGCTACCTCTCCAGCACCATGTCTGTCTGCATAACACCACGCTTCCTGCCATGATGATAATGGACTAAACCTCTGAACTGTAAGCCACCCCAATTAAATGTTTTCCTTTGTAAGAGTTGTCGTGGTCATGCACAGCAGTAGAAACCCTAACTAAGACAAGGTATGTGGGGAAATGAGGAGCTGAGTGTCCTGAAGAAGAGGCAGTAATGTCTTGCAGGGGCCGAGGGAATAAATAGAGGCAATACTTCTGCTTCCCTCTCTGCTCTCTGTGCTAAGTAAGGACAAATTAAAACTAAAACAGATGAAAGAAAGAACACAAGCACCCAGAGAAATAGGAAAATAACTGAGAACCCATGAAACCAAAAGTTGTTCTTTGAAAACAGAAATATCATTGACAATACTCCATGCAGACTGGCCAAGAAATAGAGAATGCGAAGTACCCCTGGCAGGGTGGGAGAGCAGGAGAATAAGCCCACTTTAGCATCAAGGGTGCAAGATGAGCAGCTCCGTGGCCATCTGTTTCCATGCCTGAGATGATATGGACAGATTCCTTAAGGCACAGACAGTAGCACATTAGCAAATTGCTACAGGCGAATAAAAAATAAGGAGAGCCTTAAATGTTTCAGTGTCTTACAGAAGCTGAATCTGTACCTAAGGACCTTCCCACCAGTACCCTGTGGCTCTGTTGAGGTCTGTGCCCCATTGGAGAGAACTCACATCAGATCATCATGAGCTCGGCTACAAATAGAGGTGTGGACACTACCATGTAATTGATTTCGTGAGCCTAGCATTACTTTGGTACCAAAACCAGAGAAGAAGACTATATACAACTATTTCTCTTAAAGGCAAATCCAAACATTTTTACAAATTAGTAAAAAAAATAAAAAATAAAAAGATAATAGCAAATCAAACTCAATGTGTGAAAATGACAAAACATGACTGTACAGAGCCACAAAGTTGGCTTCACATCTAAAACGTCATGACCAGTGTCTTATCAGAACAAGAATGATTGTATCTGTATGCTAATCTCAATAGATACAGAAGACCCAGGAGAAATTCTCATCCACGATAAGAGCTCTCAGCAAGGCAGAAATAGGAGGGAACTTCTTCCACCTGACTAAACCTTCTGTAACAAACTGCACTAAACATCCCAAATTGTGACAACTGACAAAACATTCTGCTAGAACCAAACAGGGTTGTCTGCAGTTGAGAGTAGTGCTAGGGGTTATAACGGTGTAGTGAGCAAGAAAAAGTAATGAGAAATATGTGATTGAAGTGGTACAAACTGTATCATATTTATCCACAGACAATATGATTGCATGCAGTGAAATCTACACAAAATTATTATTTAAAAAAATCAATAAAGAAGGCAGGGATGATACCCATAAATCAATACTAGTATTGAGTCATTGGGAGTTGAAATAGAATGTACAACTCCATTTGCATCAACTCATGTGATACTTGAGGGTAGAATTTAACCAGACCAACGCAGAGGTTACACACTGAGAACTGAGAGCCGCCATGCTCTGCCACGGTCACACAAGCGGGAAAGATCAGAGGCAGTATCCGTGGTCTCACTCACCCGTGAGGCAGAGGCAGGGCTGATGGCTTCTGTCCATTGAGAAGTAGTCCAGAAGGCAGGTGGCACAGCTGGGCCGCTTGACTCTTGACTCCTGTCCAGACAAGCACTTCTGGGGGATGAGAAGCCCCAGGATGAAGGGGACAGCTGGGCCATGTCCATCATGTACACCCTGCTGCTGCTGCTATGACTTGCAGCCTCAGCTCAAGCTCTGCACTGTGCTGAACATCTTTGACAGTCCCTAAACTTTTTGTTCCTTAGTTTCCTCATTCATAGAATACAACCTTCGTGCATCAAGGAAGGTAGAATTCATTCCTGTGATCTACTGGGACTAAGGGAAGTTTTCCCTTCATTCTTAGTTGCTATAGGGATCTACAGGTGCAGTCTTTGTAGGTGTTGCCAGACTCCAGCTTTGAGAGAGGGCCGGACCTAGGGGTCACTGGCCTGACTAACCGTGCTGTGTACATAGCACTCTACAACAGCATGGAGGCAAGCTGTGGGTCTGTGAGAGCACAGCTTCAATAGGGGGTGGCCTCCCTGAATGTTGACATCTCTGTTCCCCCAGACTTGGTAGCTTCTCCATTCACTGTGTCATATTGGAACAGAGGCCCTGAACCTCTCAACACCTGCATGGACATCGTCTCATTGATTCCGCAGCAGCCCTTCAGGTGAGTTAGACTGAATTCAGCATCATTATGACTGAGCACTCCATGGGGACCGAGGGGTAGGGTGGGAAGGGCATTCATAACAAGGAAGGGTTTGTGAGCTGTTCCCTAAGAAGAATGTCAGCTTATGTGAATCAGAGAGGATGTGGCTGGGACGTGATCCCTGGATTTTTATCTGTTCTGCGTTCTTCCCAACACCCACCTCCCCTAAGGAACAATGGGAGAAACAGTCTGCCTCTGTTGTCTGTATGTGCTGATCTGGGCAGTTTTGATTTGGGGATGACTGTGGAGCTGCTCTGCTGTTTCGGCAACTGCAAGGCCAAAGGAAGCCAATAGACTAAACCATCGAGGCTGCTAGCTGGTGGTGGCTGTGCCTTGACTGGAGTACTGAGTGTGATGCCACCTGGCCCACTTCCCGCTGTCCCTGCTGGGATGAGTGGGTAACTCAGAGATTACAATCATTACAAAGAGATCTGGGAACAGGGTGGTCCCACTTAGGCTGTGAGGCAGTCCTGCTTTGGAGTGTGTTCGTTTGTCTGTTTCTTTGTTGAGATAGGGTCTTACTATATAGCACTGGCTAGCCTGGAACTTACTTTGTAGACCAGACTGGCCTTGAACTCAAAGAGATCCACCTCTTTCTGCCTCCTGAGTACTGGGATTAATGGTGTGTGATGCCACTTTAGAGTGTTGATAAAGGTTCCCTATATCAGGATGTCTATTTGGAGCTCATCTTAGGGATCCAGGGAGAAGGGGTTGGAGCTGTGGATGTCCTAGGCTGAGACGTGGTCTGATATGAGGAGGGACTCCAGTAGCAGGAGTCCATGTCTGTGAGTATGGCAAGGGAATCCCTTGGGAGGAGTATATCTGATGACCAGGCCCTCTTTCCAGGTAGGGGACTCAGTTAGGCCACAGGGCAGGTGAGAGATAAAGCACCATTTCTTGATGTTACCCTCCCCTAATTCTGTCCAGCCTGGACTTGCAGGGGACTGTGTCCTGGATCACTGTGGCCTCAGTGCACCAGACTCTTGGCATTTAGGGCTGCTCTGGTGGCACTCATTTCCCTGGGAGCCCACCACTCTTGAAACTATCAATGAGAGCACCCCAGGCTCTCCAAGCATTCCCCTCTGTCTTTCTGGGTCCAGGTGTCTGCTCCTTATTACAAGCCTACAGAGCTGTAGGCAGACCATGGCCACAGTGTTTAGGCCTCGTGGGAAAAGAGAAAGGAGATATGGAGGCAGTCTGCCATACTGCAAGTGGAGAAGATGGTGAGCTTTGCAGAGAGCAAAGGATTAGCATGAATGCCCTGCTTTCTCTTTCTCTGCAGAGCCCCCTAAGCTGGTTACTGTATCAGAAACTGGAGTCTCAGAAGTCTCCACTGAAGACGTGGGCTATGGGAGAAATGCTGTGGATGCCTGTTCTGGACACAGTGCCACTAGATAGAGGAAGGAGAAATGCTCAGAGTTCATGTAATCAGGGCCAGCATCAGCTGAGAGGCCCAGGACCCTGGGAACCTGAGACTGAGGAAGTCACAATGGCCTTGCCTCCCCACCCCCGCCCCACCACTTCTAGAATTTCAAAAAGCTCAAAGACTTGAAGTCAGCACCAAGGAGGACCTCAGCTGACATCTCATCGTATGGCTTGTCAGTCTTCTCATTTTACATGTGGCAGAGCTGAGGCCAGAGAGGTCGCATGACAGGCAAAGCCACCCAGAGCTCCCCAGTGAGAGAGGTGCACAGCAGGATGTAAGGTCCATCAGCCCATGTCCTCTGTAGTGCAGGAGCCCTGAAGTGTGTCCTCTCCTGCTACAATCCCCGTTGTGAGTGACTGTCCTCCGAGCCAAGCAACCACTATCTTGGGGAGTTCAACTGTTCCTCCTTCCAAAAGAATTATCCCAGCTGGGCTTGTTGACTGTGTACATCCCCTCACAGACGGGAGCGGGGACATGAGATCCTAACATGAGTATTCAGCCCTCACTCTGTACCACATGTTAAATACAACTCTGCCTTAATCACTTATGGTCTCAGGGAGGGGCTAGATTATAGAGGGCAGGGAAGACTGATGAGGAAGGATCCCTTTATATAGCTACAAGGAAGCTCTCATCTCTGCTGGGCAAAGGTTTTGCAGGTATGGCTTGTTGAGGAATACCTGTACCCCCATAGTAACTTCTCGTCTGTGTTCTGTTAGGAAGCCCAATAAACATCAGTTCCTTAGGGTGAACTTGAGCAGAATTGTACCTCTGTTTGTCACTGGAAACTTAGGAAAAGGGGTAGACATTGCTTATGGGAAGGATTTCCCTAGAAAGGAATTTTAGCTACAACTAATACAGTTTATAGCCTACTCTTGGGCAGGAATTCAAGAACGAGTGACTGGGCATTGCCCTCAAAGCTCTCAGCAAGTTCCCACAGTGCCTAAGGATCTCCTGATCCCAGTGGGGAGGCAGCAGGCTTTAGGGCAGTGGTTCTCAACCTGTGGGTCATAACCTCTATAGGAGTCATACATCAGATATCCTACATATCAGATATTTACATTACAATTCATAACAGCAGCAAAATTACAGTTACGAAGTAGCAACAGAATAATTTTATAGTTGGGGGTCACCACAACGTGATGAACTATATTAAAGGGCCTCAGCATTAGGTAGGTTGAAAACCACCGTTTTAGGGGCAGACATACTTGGCTCATGTGCACCCTCTTCCAGTGTTTTGGGGGTAGTCTGGGGCACATTAGTGACTCTTTCCATCTCCATCTTATCAGGTATAAACAGTTTCTCTGCTGAAAATATTTTGCTAATGACAATTTTCAGGGGAATCTTAACCTTCATTGACTATGGTACCTTCAAAGATCAACTGTGACTCTGGCCCCCAGAGAAGGTGCAGAACAGAAGAAAGTGTGGCTGGATGTGGGGTGGGGGGATGATAGGAATGGAGAACGGGGAGGGACAGGGACCTGGAGAGGGAGGAGGAAGCCTGTGTCTGAGGGGTGTGAGATGCCTGTAGAACAGAAACACAGTATGCATTAGAGAAACCCAGAACAGATGATCAGGGCTGCCCTTTCCCTTGCTTGGAGTACCACCCTGATAGCCCTGAAGGTCACAGCTACTTCTTACCCAGCCCATACACTTGTTGCCAACATGCCTTTGAACATGTGATTTAGAGCTTCAGACAGAGGAATGCACAGAGCTGACTAGAAATTGATAGAAGCTGTTCGGTCTACAATGGGGCTGTATCCCTCTCCTGCAATAATGCATATGTCCAGATGTGGAGGCAGGAATTCCACTGACCTTATCTTTGACTCACCTGTGCTGATAGTTACAAGAAGTAGGACCAAGGACACCCAGAACCCAGGCTGTGACATGCTGGGATGGCTGCAAGGAAAGGCTGAGCCAGAGAATGTGCCAGATCCTTGACCTGTTGATAAAGGAGCTTACAATACACACTGTGTAACCTGAACCAGACTTTCTATCCCCAGAGTCAGGGGAGGGAGGGAGATGTGGCCTCCCAGAGAGCACCACAGTAGGAGGAGCAGGGCCTGATCTGTCCTTCCTAAGAATGGGCTAGCATCCAGACTCCATCCCCTGGGGGATGTGTTGACTGAGGGATTCTAGGGAAGTCTTTCTCTTTTGTGTATCAATTTCCTGTATGAAAAGAGAGGTAAGAAGAGATCCAACTCAACAGATTGCAGGAGAGCTCTGCAGAGCAAGTACCTGCTTTCTCAAGAGAATTCCACATTCTTCATCACCTTATATACCAACTTTAAAAGTCTTTAAAAAGAAACATTTGCAGCAAATGGAGACCATTACAGAGATCAAACCACAGAGAACAACTGACCGACCGTGAAGCATCCATCCCCACATGATATCTATAATACAACCCCTACACCCAAAACTCAGGGAACATTGTGGAAGAAGGGGAGAAAAGACTGTGTAAGGGGCCAGCCAGGACATCTGCTGTAAGATGGTGTCTTCTGGGGCAGGTCCAGATGGGCAAGGTCCAGCAGCTAGTGTGGTCTTGGTCTTTCTTTGACTTCTAAGGAGCCTAGGGTGAGGGGGTTAATCTTATTCCTGAGTTGGGAGGGTCCAAAAGAAGACTACTTATGTCACAGTTTTCTGGGATGTCACTTTTATTGTAAGGCTAAGAAGAAAAGAGTTGAAGTAATAGTCGAGGGGATTTCAAGGAGACTGAGTAGAGACACCCAATACTGACTTCTTCCAGAAAGAAGCAGCCAAGCAACAGATGAATGCTACAGAGTGAGGCAATGCCCACTGTGAGCCATGCCCACGACAGAACACTGGGAATCAGTAGGAGACAGGGAACCCCTGGGAGAGTCAGGGGCCTGCAGCAATAGTGTAAGAGAACATCTGTAATCCCAGTCCACATCTGGGGGAGAAAGGGTAGGGGAGAGGGGAAAGTCCCAGCAAAGCCTGTCAGGGTGAAAGCTGGTGGTCCTGGCTGTTGGAGAGTTCCACGGCTCTGGTCACAGACTTACAGTCTCCATATGTAACTAGCCAGATCTCTGCGTGGTAGAAAGGCTTTAGCAAGAGAGTTCACATCACTCTCCAGGGCTCCCACTGGGTGTGCAGCCATCTTGAGAAGAGAGCCATTGTCTGAACTGCACAGCTCCTGGAGTCAGGAGCTTGCACCTTGTGGTTGCTAAGGGTCCACAGATGACTCACTGTACTGGCTCAACAGGGAGCTGCCTCCTGAACCAAACTTGGTAACAGAGTGAGTCTGACTCACTCTGCTAGGTTCCTTGCACTATATGGGATGGGGCTTGTGACCGAGGGAACTGTAGTGTGAAACCTTCAAGGACAGGACAATTGGGAAGCCTTCCCTTCATGACCTGACTGTGACCAGTCATGTGTGGATGCATATCAGGGCCTGCTGGTGCAGGCAGAGGCAAAAGTTCAAACTAACACTATCACTAGATACAGTCTCATTAGTGGACTCTTTTGCAGTTGTATGGAATAATAAGAGTGATGAATTCATAAAACACATATATTCTACTTCAGGAAGAGCAAGGAACTCAGTAAGTGGAATATAAGCAGAGTGCTCAGTTTAGGTTAGTATATTTATGGTCTAACAGTTAAACACAAGTAAAGCAAACACTTGAAGGAAGCCACACATTCCACCCATACATGCTGACAGAATGGCTAAGAAAAGAATGTGCTGGATCGGTACTAAAGGTCATTTAAAGGATCTGGGAGAGAGATGACTTGGGAAATAAAGCCTCTGCCCTGCAAGTATGAGGACCAACATTTGGATCCCCAGAACCCACAAGAAAAGTTGGGTAGGTGTGGTGGCCACCTGTAATCCCAGTGTACAGCAGCGTAGAGGGGACTCCCAGGGCAAGCTGGCTGGCTAGACTTAACTCTTTAGCAAGCTCTGGGCCTCAGTATGTAAGGTGAGGGAGGGTGGAAGAAGACACCTAATGTCAGCATGTACATGCACTCATGTGCACGTGTATCCACACAAAGCTGCTCACACAATGTGAACATGTTTACACAAATATGTGCATGCCATATACACATACACACCTCCAAAGTAATCTAGAGTTGGAACTAGTGGTTTAAATCCATAGCAATAATAAATTCACTGTAAGGATTATGTCCTTATTACATCACCAGCCTGCGACGGCGTCCCAGCCTAAAAAGCGGGCGTGCCCTCTCTGTGCTCTCTCTCTCTCCTTCCGTATTCTCTCTCCCCTCTGCACGGTCTCTCTCTCTCTCTCTCTCTCTCTCTCTCTCTCTCTCCTAATAAAGCTCTAAAAGGTAACCATGCCTCGTGATTCTTCCATCACCGTAGCACCCAGCGCTCTCTTCAGTCAGCATGGCTGCCGCAGGCAGCAACCAGCCATGAGCGCCGCCGCTTAACCAACATTCACAAAATATCTTTTCTTTCATTTGTTTGTTGTTTGTTTTTTGAGACAGGGTCCTATGTCGCACAAGCTGGCTTCCATCTCACTATGTAGAGACTGGCTTTGAACTCCTGATGCTCCTGTACTGATGCTCCAATTATTGGAATTGCAGGCATGCACCACTCTGCCAGCTTTCTTCACTAAAATTAATAATTTTATTGCAATTACGGAGTGAAATCAGGATTCATCTGTTAACCATACATCATAACCATAGCTCATATTTAGCTCCTTTCTTGCCTGATATCTCTCTACATTTTTCTGCTGTTCTCTCTGATGGATTCACAACAAGCTCCCACAGTTGGGCATGTTTGCAAATGCCCGGTGGACCTAGACACTTCCGCCTAGCCAGTTCCAGGTCAAAATAGTCATTTCCGGGTTAAGGCTTTTAGTAAACGCCCAGATAACAAAAGATATGAGAGAAGGAAGAGTATTTGCTTTTTTGTTTGTTTGGCTTTTCCTCTTGCTTCAGAATTCATTTACACTGTTGCTGTAATAAACCAGCCTGCCTCCATCTTAGGCTTGAAAGCCATCTTATAGTAAAGACAAACTGGGGTCATTCCTGTTTATGATTAAATTTGTTTCTCAAGGATTGGACTTTGCCCCACATATAATCTTAACTACTAATGGTTTGGTAGTATCTGCTCCAGGAAACAGCAACTATGTCTTTGTTTCAAAAGGTTATTTTGACCACCTATGACTACCTTGTTATGACTATCTGTTATTATGACTACCTTGCAACCCATCTTGTTTCAAGAGGTCTTTATGACTAACTTGCTATGTTACGTTTTGCTCCTGTAACCTTGCCTATTTTGCCTGCCAAATCCCCCATTTGGAAACCCTTTATACCTGAGCTATAAAAACCTTGTCTGCCTTACATCCAATCCTGACCTCCCTTACTCCACCTTAAGGGAGGCAGCCCATGTACATGAATAAAAAGGCTTGCTTTAATTAATTGCTTACTTTAATTAATTTGGCCATGAATATTTGAGTCTGTGGTCTTTCTCCTTGCATCTTTGGGATTAATACCTACCATACCAGTAAGGTTAACAGGGAAGAAAGACAGACAAGGGATCAAGCCTTTATTGCAGGCCTTTGTTAGGGGGACTGGCAGAGGTAGTTTATGGTGTAAGAATAAGAGCCTATTGTCTGCTTATTGGCTGGGGTAGTTATAGGGAAGAAAAATTAAGGGAGGAAGAAGAGAAAAGTTTCTTTTTTCAGTCCACAGTTGACTGTTGCTAAGGGTAACCAATGAACACTCAGTTAAAGAATGTCAGGTGATCAATAGTCATCCTGACTGGGCATTGACAGGGTGGGGCAGGACAAGAATCTAGAAAAACAAGTTCCTTTAGTTCTAGGAACCAAAGTGCTTTTAGTAATTGTCATTGTTTAGTCAAAATGCAGGAGTTTTACAGACGGTGTGGCATGGCTGGCAATATCATTTCTCAATGAGCCTGAATGAAAGTTCTTGGAAAGGAGCTGAAGCTTCCACTGAAGATTCTACAAGGCTGATTAACCTACTAGAACCCCAGTGACTGTGGAGTTTGAAATGTTATAAGTCCAGAAACAAATTCTTTTGGGCCGTCTTTAGACCTTTTACTAGCCCCCTCTGCATGTGAGCTAACATCTAACATCAATTGTTAATCCTTTGGAACATACAAACACCTAGCCTTCACCAATGAACAAAAGAGACCCCAAAGCCCACTCCCACAGTGACACACTTCCTCTAGCAAGGCCACACCTCCTAATAGTACCACTCCTGTTGGGGGCCGTTTTCTTTCAAACTATTACAGGGTCCTGTGACTCTTTTTTCTCTTCTCTTGGGGAGAGACAACAGCATCATCATGGTTACCGTAGACCTGGCTACCTCTGTATTATTCTGCTCAATTAGTTGCCATGGCTAAAAGGTAAGAGCATCATCAGATAGCATCTGAAACCTATAGAGATTTCCTCTGTTTTACCCACCTACCTAATGTTTCTGTCAATGTATTGTACATGTCTTCATTTATGATTTTCTTTGCTGTCATGATAAAAGTGCCGCTAAACTGCTTTCACATTGGAACATAGAATTTAGGATGACCTGAATCTGTGTTCCTGGGCCATGGTCAGTCATGCTTGAGTCCCGAATAAGCCAACTCTTTATTCCATTGAGGTGAGAGCTCTTTCTTTTGTTCATAGTTCTTTCATTCATTTTTCTTGGTAAATTAAGAACAAATGCTTATTCATCTCAGGGAACCAACTACAGACCAAAGTAATGATTGTAGTGCAATCTTAACTTAGTTAATCAATGAGTTTATTGGTCTTACTTATAGAACATGGTGAAAGTTTACTTACATGGCCATGGTTGACCCCAGAAGAGCTGCATCACCATGTAGGCTCACCCCATCGAGGATGATGACTTCATGGAAACCACATCAAGGACTCCTTCAGTTAATTTCCCACTTCCTCTACAATTAACATCTATTAAGATCATCTGAAGCTGGAGGAGGACAGAGAAAGTAATTGCTTGACTCTCAAGTGAGGGTCTTTCTTAGGATTTCTGTTGCTGTGAAGAGACACCATGACCACAGCAACTCTTACAAAAAAAATTAATTAAGGGTGGCTCACTTATAGGTTCAGAGGTTTAGTCCATTATCATCATGACAGAGAATGTGGCAGTGTGCAGGAAGATGTGGTGCTGAAGTTGAGAGTGCTACATCTTGCAGGCAACAGGAAGTTGTCACACTGAAGGAAACTTGAGCAAAAGAGACCTCAAAGCCCACTCCCACAGTGACACACTTCCTCTAACAAGGCCACACCTCCTAATAGTGCCACTCCTGTTGGGGGCCGTTTTCTTTCAAACTACCACAGGGTCCTGTGAGTCTTCTTTCTCTTCTATTGGAGAGTGACAACAGCTCCATCATGGTTACCATAGACCTAGCTACCTCTGTATTATTCTGCTCAATTAGTTGCCATGGCTACCTGGCCAAGACTATTAACCTGGTTATCATGAGGAAGAATTTTCTACCATAGTGAGAATGAAAATTTAGATGAAATATTTTTTATTGTCTTGAAACATTACACTGAAATTGCAAACAGGCTGTCTTTATACATGCACAATGGTGGATTTTTTTTTTCCCTCTGCAATAAGCATTAAAATACTCTTGCATGCGGCACTGAGCTATGTACTGTGAATATTCAAGTAACTAGAACACGGTCCTCACTTCAAGAGATTCCTTTACAGCCTGTTGAAGAGACAGACATGGGAAAAACAGAACAAAATATAGAACCTGACTGCCTAGTCCTGGGAACAGGCATGGCATCTGGGAAGAACAGACAGACACAGGTAAATCAAGCCGACAGCTGCATTGGCCGAAGTTTTTCACATCTACATCTGTAAAACGGGCTTTCGGGACAGGTGAAGGTTTCCCAAAGACCTTTCAATTTTCTACATTGTTCTGACACCATGTTAGCACATTTATAAATGCTATGTGTTCATGAACATATTGAAGGACTTTGTGAAATGCTGCAGATCCTAAAGCTGTCCAAGTAATGACATCATCCAAAAGGCAACAGTTCAAAGTCTCCACAGGCACCAGGCAAACTACAACAGCCATGAGAAACACGAGATTTTTATTCTTCAAACTCAGCCATGGAAATCATTTTAATTAGGAGAAATGAACAGAATAACTTAAAATGTAAATGTCGTTCAAGAAATTGGTCAAAATTGAGATTTTGTGACCTCTCATTTTTAAGGCATACCATTGCAAAACAGAGGAAATACAGCAGCTGCAGGGTCAATGTGGGCCACAGGTTAGACAGTGAGCTGATTTGCTGAGGCAGAATTCACAGGAGGAAGAACAGGATCTTTATTCACCAGTGTGAGCCTCTGCGGGAAGGTCCCTGGCTCTAGGTGAAACAAAGGAAAGAATTTTTTCTTTAACAGCACCTCCCCTGAGTGGGCTGGTGCTCTAGCATATATGGTCTCAAAATGAAAAATGAGGGCATGACCACTCCAAGGTATGGTTGAGGAAAATGTTTATTGTAGATATGAGAGAGAGCACAGCCAGAGGCATCTGGAAGGGTTCAGACTGAACACGGCCCACAGACTGAACCAGAGGAGGAGGGTGGGGGGAGTGGAAAAGGAAGAGAGGACAAATGGACCAACAGAGGTCCAGGAGCGGAGCCAGCCAGGAGCCAAGAGTCTAAGAGAGCAGAGTAGCCAAAATGGCTGAGGTTATATAGGGAAGAGAAGCTGGGGGAAGGGAAGCAGAAGTTTAGCCCTGGGCTGGAAAGGTAGGAGGGCTGGGTGAGTAGTGCTGGGAAGAGCCACAGTATGAGTGAGATTTGCCCAGGGTTTCTTTGAGACCGGACAGTCTCCCAACAAGGTTCATCACTCCAAAGCCTTGGGAGGCTGACGGTAGGGATGGGATGGCAGAGACTGGGAGAAAGTTTTAACAAATTTTCTCTCCAGTCAATTCCTTCAGTGATTTAGCAAACTGCTGGGGAGACTGCTCTAAGTCTCCTTTGTCTTGAGTTTGCCTCCTCTTTCCCCTCCAGAGCTTTATCTTCCCAGCTGGGGGCCTGGTCAGCTGTAGGAAAAGGCTTGGTGTGATTTTTTTTTTTTTTAAGCTGTGCTGACTGCTTGTGACATAAAGAAGGTCTGACAACTACTCCCAGAGACGTGATGGCTAGCCAGCAGCTGTTTCCCACGGGGGCATTTTGTGAATGAATGTCACATTCCTGGGACAGGTACACCAACTTCCTTCATTGGGTGACCATCTCAAGCTGGAACCAAACTGCCGAGCCAGGGGAATTTATGCCAAGCTAGCTGATGTTTACTTGCAACACAGTGATATTTAGAAAAGAAGTGCCCCCCCATTCCACTTTAATTTTTTCCCCCATATTTGCTTTACAAAAAAAAAAACAGACCCACCGCCTGGTGCAGAGCCAATCCAAGTCGTTTTGAAGGTTTAGGGACAGCAGGGCAGAATTGACTTCCCAGTTGTTTGTAAACAACGCCTGTTAAATGACATCTGTCAGAGGCTTCTTGATAAAATGAAAGCTGGTGTGCTAAAGTCCCTTTCACAAATATTGATGAACCAAGAATTCTGCCCAGGAGGCTGAATTCTGTTCATCTGCAAGCAGACAGGAAGCAAACAGCGCCCAGCCACTGCAATTGATTGTTACCCCAAGTCAGTTA
>CABHPH010144409.1:0-16832 GCA_902168325.1 Peromyscus nudipes
TTTATCTTAGCAGCATTCACTTTTTATAGTGCCATTTTTGAGTTTCTTTTTCTCATTTGTTATCTCTCTCTTTCCAATACACAGGAATACTCCGAAGATAGTAACTCTGAGCCCAATGTGGATTTGGAAAATCAGTACTATAATTCCAAAGCATTGAAAGAAGATGACCCAAAAGCAGCACTAAGCAGCTTCCAAAAGGTGTTTGCATGCAACTGATTTTATGTCTTGAAGGTTTTTGTTTGTTTTTTGTTAATGATGCTATATCAGTTACTTTTCTCATTGCTATGACCAAATATCTGACCAAAAACAAGGATGAAAATATTTCCGTTCACTGTTTAGGATGTAGTCGTCCCTCATAGCAGGGAAGCCGTATTGGCCAGAGTAGTTACTGGGATTCTACCCATCTCAGTGGACCAGTGATGGTTTGAATGAGAGTGGCCCTTGTAGGCTCATATGTGTGAATGCTTGGTCCCCGCTTGGTGGGACTCTTGGGTAGGATTAAGTGGTGTGGCCTTGGAGGAGGAGGTGTGTCACTTTGGGGCTCCAAAAGTTCATGCCATGCCCAGTATCTCTTTCTCTGTCTCTCACTTGGGGATCAAGGTGAGCTTTCAGCTGTCCCTGCTGTCATGCCTTTGTTCCATGCCGTGGACTCTGACCATCTGAAACTGTCCACCCAATTCAACACTTCCTTTATAAGTTGCCTTGGCTGTGGTGTCTCATCACAGAAGTAGAAAGGTTACTAAGACAACCAGAAAGCAAAGAGAGAGACTGGGGCCTGAAGTGGAACTGGGTTATAGTGCCCCAGCTAAGTTCCAGTGGTTCACTTTCTCTGGCTAGGCTCTACCCTCTGAGGGTTCCACAACCTCCCAAGACAGCACCATCCGTTAGGGACCAAGTGTCCAACACATGAAGCAGGCATTTTATTTCCAAATAAATGTGCAGTAGATCCAAAGTAATTTATTTCAGAAATGTGTGTTTGATATGCATGATAATTTTGCCAGAAGGATTGCATTGTGGATGTATTTCAGAAAGGTTTCCTATTGTCTTTTCTAATTAAGCTGTTGGTGAAGCAGGGTCCTTGTCCAGAAAACCACACTAGAGAAACAATCTCGTGGTCAGCATTATTATTACTATAATCTTGTTGCTTCTGGGAACAGATCACATTGATTTCTTGGCTTCTGAACAGTGTTGGTTCTTACTAAAGATGATTCAGGTAGGAGAGTCCTTTCTGACCCTGCGTAATCAAGTAAGTCCTTTTATATGACAGAGCTTTAAGAGTCAGCTCACTGACCCAAGGATCCTAAGAAGTCTCTCTTAATCCTTTTTAAAATTACATTAACAACTAGTGAAATTTGGGAGAAAATATTTTTCATGAATAGCTTATAAAAATTAATTCAAGACTTAGACATTGGTTGTCCAAAAATATTGCATTAATATTAAGACTAAAAATGTCTCCCCATTTTAGGTTTTGGAGCTCGAAGGTGAGAAGGGAGAATGGGGGTTCAAAGCACTGAAACAGATGATCAAGATTAACTTCAAGTTGGTAAGATTTGTTCTTAGAGAAATTAAACTCACCATGCTTCCTGCAGCATACCCCATATGTCTCCTCCTCTAATGTCATTATATTGACATCTGTGCATGTGTGGCTTCAAAATTATGACTACAGAAGTACTGATCTATTCTTTTTAAAATTCTAATTAAAATAATTAGATCATTTCTTCCCCTTTCCTCCCTCCAACCCCTCTTGTATCCTCTCCTTCCACTAGTTTAAATCACTAGAAGATAAAAATTATTTTCTGTATGGCACATTTATCCTTTAGATGCGCATTGTGTGTATTACTGCATATTTACAGGAGCATTATTTGTAGGTTTTTGAAAAACTTGCTTTGGAGGTTAATTTTGGAGTTTAAAAATTCCATCTTGTTACCAAGAACTCTTCTCCACTGACTGGAGCCAAGTACTTTAGCATTTAGACCTCTGTTGTGTCTTCCCACCAACAATCAATCAACAAATCAAGAAGGCCTGAGTCCCTTCAGAAGATGGTAGTATACTCTGCTACTCTGGTCCATGTTGACATCTCTCACCTACATCTTTGCAGTGGCTTATTAGCTGGTCTTGCATCCATCCTTGCTCTGCTACAGCTCTTCTCACAGATAGCAGAGCATCCTTTTAATATGTAACTCAGATGATGCCATCCTTTCCTTCAGATCTTCTGTGGTCCTCATTGCCCCTCAGTAAAATCCAAAGTCTTTATCGTGGCCCTCAGAGACCTCTTTGATGTTGCCTCTGCCTCAGATGCACTTCTCTCAGCCATATGGCTCTGCTCAAATACTATTTGCCCACTAGAGGGCCTCTTCTGCTGTCTCTGTTCTTTGTGACTTGTTAATTCATTGACTTTTCTCTGTATCCTTCCCCACAAGTGAGCTATAAAGCTCTATGAGAGCAGGGCTGTAGTTTCACCTGTAGTTAGCATTTAGTAGGTACTCACATACTCTGGTAAGTGATTCATTGAAAAGCTGGATCTGCCTTGATATATTTTCATAGAATGCCAATCATCAGTTTTCTTAAACTAGACAAACAAAAGTGAAGAGTGCAGGGTAGAAGTGGAGGAAAGGGGGTGGGAGATCATTTTTCCAGTAAAGACTTTTCTCACAAGTGTGAGGAGACCTGAGTTCAGTCCCTAAAACCCACATAAAATCTTAGCACACACTTGTAACCCTGGTGCTGGGAGGTAAAGACAGTAGGGTTCCTGGGCTTGGTGACTAGCCAGTCTAGCCAAACTGGTGAGTTCCAGGTTCTTGAGAGACCCTTTGCAGACACACAAATGCACATATAAGTGCACACATACACACATAATAATAAGGAGAACTAATTGCAGATAGGAATTTTATATCACCAGGGATCGAGGAACTGTTTTTTTCTTCTCTTTTGGCTTTATTTTAAAAGCTTTTCTATCTATCCCTGGTTGCTCTGGAACTCTCTATGTTGGCCAGGCTAACTTTGAACTTGCCTCTGCCTTGAGGATGCTGGGATTACAGATGTGTGTCTCCATACTGCCTTTGGTAGACTGTGTGGAGAAAGTGCAGTGAGAGTGCATGTGAGCAGAGGCTAAGCTCTTAGCGGGTCCAGGAACCAGGCTGATGGAAAGGTCCCTGCAAACCAGTTACCGCTTTCGTTTTTCTGGTGTCCGTATTTCCGAATGCTTCCTCCCTCTCCTGGTCACTTCTCTATCCCATCTCTGGTTAGCACTTTGGTTCCATGCCATCAGGCCTGGCTTATTCCACTCTTCCTGTAGCCTTTCAGATGTACTCTGACCATGGTATCATCTTCCATACTTAATAAGAGTGGCTCCTTGAGCTCAGGCCTTTGACCCCAAATATCAGAACCATTCAAAACATGTACACTGTTAATATTTTATATTTTTAATTTAAATTTAGATTACAAAGAAAAATCATGTGTGTTGTATTTACTCTTTCTGGTTCTACTTCTCAAAGTGTGCTTTTGCACAAAGCCCCTGTGATTTGTTTCTTTTTATGATGATATTACACCAATGTTTCTATATTTAAATTAATAACCTAGAGAAATAGGGAAGAAGCAGCAGGTGAATTAGCAAAACAAACAAAAAAAGGTAACATTAAATGCTGAATGTCAACTTTGAAGGTGCTGTGATTTGCAAGAAAACATGATTCCCTTAAAACTTGCTATCTTCACATTTAACAATGGCTTTAGTGTTAGTCCGTTTAAACTGTGGACTGCCCTCAAGACTTGGTTTTTCTGTTTTACCTTGATCAGAGCTGGGAAAGATAAAGGCTAGCTGTATCATGGTACTGTCTTCCTAGGTTGCAGTTTACTTCTGTCACAGCATCTGTTAAGTAGGAGACCACAACAGTAGTCACCGATGTTTGAGCTCAATTTCTAGTTGGATCCACAGTAGAACCTGTGTAGCTGTGCGGTGTTGGGCAGTACAGTTAGAAGGTTCTGTTTCACTTGCTCTGTGTGCAACCAATTTACTTAATCTCTCACTCTTTAATTACAATTAACATAATTTTAAGGTCCCTGCCTGTATTTGTTCACATATATATTTACTTAGTTTTCTTTGTTTTTCTTTTGTTTTTTGAGACAGTCTATTTAGCCCTGACTGTCCTGAAACTCGCTCTGTAGACCACTCTGATCTTGAACTCACGAAGATCCACCTGCCTCTGCCTCCTTAGTGCTGGGATTAAAAGCATGCATTACCATAACTTTTTAAAATGAGTGTCTTAGAGCGATCAGTATGGACAGGTAAAGAAAGGTGCTTGCCACCAAGTCTGACAGCCTGAGTTCAATCCCTGGGACCCATGTGGTGGAAAGAGAGAACCAACTCTCACAAGCTGTCCTCTGGCCTCCAAATCATGCCATGGTACAATTTTATTTTACACACCCTCATAGATAATGGGGGTGGGGTAGGCAGGAATGAGTATATTAGTTATTTTCTCTTTGCTGTGATATTACCCTGACAAAAGCATCTTAAGGAAGAAAGGACTTATTTTGACTTACAGTTGAGAGGGATACAGTGTAGCATACCAAGAAAGGTGTGACAGCAGGCAGGAAAGGCATGGTGGCAGGTACAAGAGGCTGGTCATGTACGTGTGCACTCAGGAAACAGTGTCAACAGGAAGTAGGGCTGGGCTATAACCTTAAGGCTGTCACCCAAGGACTTGCATCCTCTTCCTGAAACTCCCACAACCTTCTCAAATAGTCCACCAGCCATGTATTCAGACACAAGCCTACGGGGCATTTCACATTCAGATTGCACCAGTGAGTTTACGGTTAAATAGGATGAGAAATAATTCCTAAGTACCTTCGTCTAAAATACTATTTTAGTACTAAAACGTAATGTCAAAATTGAGACCATCCTATTTCGTCATCTTTCCCTTTCTAAAAGATGTGGTCTTTAACTTAAGGTTTAGTAGGTTGCTTATAGGATAGTCCTTGTTAGTTATGTCCTCGTGAAACTTTCGTAGTTAGAAAAACAGATGCCTGTAGCTAACTATCATTCCTTTATTCCTTACCCTGATAACCAGAAGAAAGTATTTATACCTGCCAGTGCACCATTTCCCTGAAAGAAACAAATCAACGAAAGAGGTTAGTAGCAATAAGAGATTGTAGAGACCAGACCAGATTATACAGTTAGACTCCAACATTGACTTACATGACACACTCCCCAAATAGAATCTAACTGCTGGGCATTTCATTAGTATCCCTTTGTTTCTCCAGATCTTTCTTGGGTCCTGAAATAACCCAAAACAGTTTATAAACAGCCATACAACATACTGTCTCAATGGCAACATTAACTGTGTCTACTATGAGTAGGGCCCTGTATAGGATGATTTCCTTTCTTTTAATTTAAAGTAGATTTATACACACACACACACAATATATTCTGAGTCCATTTTCCCCTCCCCCAACTCCTCACAGATCCTCCCTACCGCTACCCCACCCCACACCGGGATAATTTTCTTACATGAGATGAGTCCTGAAACTTGAAGGAGGTTCTTTGACCTTATGGAAAACCAGCCAGTTCAAGGGAGAAATGAAACATATTACTCTTGTTAGAAAGTTAGGGTGAACCTTTATTTAGGGGAGAAATAGTTGATATCTGCATAGTTATTTAGTTGGTATCTTAATTGTTTTTTAATCAGTTGTTTTGTGCAGTGAAGAATAATATTTGAAACTTGGAAAATGTATAAGTTTCATGTGTTTAGTAGGCTGAATTCTGACATTAGTTTGTGTCGTCTGTGTGTAAGGTAACAGGTCTGTAGTGTTCTTCCTCCTTTGGAAGAGCATTTCATGAATTATGCGAGGTCCAAATCAGTCAGTGGGCAGTGGTTTGTGCTGAATCTTAGGCCTGTCTCCAATCATGCATTTTTCTTTCCTCACAGACAAACTTTCCAGAAATGATGAACAGATATAAGCAACTCTTGACCTATATTCGGAGTGCAGTTACCAGGAACTATTCTGAAAAGTCAATTAATTCTATCCTTGATTATATCTCCACTTCTAAACAGGTTAGACTTGAGTTTTTCCTCTTGAGTTGTCGATGTGTTATTTAAGTAACGGTTCTGTGGGTTTGGGGTGCTGCTGCTGTGCTGGTTCCTTTTCCTTTTGAGACCGTCTCATGTAGTCCAAACTGGCCTCCTAACTTACTGTGTGGTCAAGGGTGGCCTTAGGCACCTAGACTTGCCCTCTTTGCCTCCCAGGTGCTGATAGGCATGTGCCACCATGGCTGCCATGACTTTGTTTTTTAAAAAAGAAAAGGCCTAGTTAATAATTATTAGTGTGCTCTAAAAGTAGTATGTTCTGTTTTCTTGATTCTGGTACTAATTAATATTTAAAGGTAATAAATCCAGCCTAATCTCTTTTTAGTAGTATCTTTAGATCCTTAAATATTACCTACAAATAACTTGGGCAGATCTGTATTCAATTCAGATTCCATTCGCCTATCATAGCTCTGTTTTTGCTGAAATTGTATCTGCATCTGAACTTAGGCATTGAGCATGCTAAGCAAGTATTTGTTCCCATTGAAGCTGCACCCCCAGTCTTCACTTCAGCCATTGGGAGTGTTAAATACTGAACATCAGTCACAAGTTATAACATTTGATTAGATTAAAGTCCTTGAGAAGTACTTATCCTGTGACAGTCTCGATAGGTGCTCTATAATCAAGGGTGCATGGTGATAGCTGATAAAGGGGAGGTGGACAGGGGAGATTGGTTCTTCTAGAATGTGGTGGTTAACAAAGGCAGTGATGGTTTTATGTATTTCATTCCTTTTTTTTTTTATTTCCTGTGATTGTTTTTACTTGTTTGTTTTCTTTTGCGGGGGTGGTTTTTTGTTTTGTTATGTTTTGTTGTTTTGTTTGTTTGGTTTTTTTTTTTTTTGGTTTTTTTGAGACAGGGTTTCTCTGTGTAGCTTTGCGCCTTTCCTGGATCTCGCTCTATAGACCAGGCTGGCCTCAAACTCACAAAGATCCACCTAGTTCTGCCTCCCGAGTGCTGGGATTAAAGGCATGCGCCACTACCGCCCGGCTACTTAAATTTTTTTTAAGCTTTCTTACCCTCTGGTATTTGAACACAAGATATTCTCTATATCATTTGGTATCTCTTTTTGTACTCTTGACCAGTGTTCTTAGAATCAGCCTCATCACTCCCCCCGAAACACACATACACGTTTTTTTTTTTTAAACCAGATGTTATTGCTCTTTCTTGAAATAGTTTATTGTCATTCTTTGTATTTTCCACATCTATTCTGACACTAGGCAGAATAAGGCTCTTCTGACAATAGCCTTGTCACTTAATGACCATAGTTCTAGAGTAAGTTACATATGGCAATTTTGCTGTATAATGAGACCAGCCTGGCTGGTGGCACATGCCTGTAATTCCAGTTCTTTACAGGTGGGGGCAGTAGGAATAAGAAAGAGTTCAAGGCCATCCTCGGGAACAAGGTGAGTTTAAGGCTATCCTGGACTGCAAGAGACGCTGTATCTAAGTAAATAACACTAAATTAAGTGGGAGAATATTTTTGGTGCTTACAAACAAGAATCATAAAAACGTTTTTGGTACTGTGTTTATAAATATGCCAAATGTCAGAGGAATATAATTGAATAATTTTAAAACTTGGAGGTTGTATGTTTCTGTATGCTGTTATCCGAGAGCTTTTTGCCTTTTGAAAGGCCGAGGAGCTGTTATGTGGGTGGTATTCTAACTTACTCTGTGCCATCAGTAATCCTGAGAAAGTCAGGCTCCCCTGCTCTCCTGATTCTCTGTCCTCTCTGGTACATAGAGATTTAGGGATCCAGTTACCAGGATCAAAGCTGTGAATAGAAGAGGGTTAGCAGAGGAGCTTCAGATGGTTTGAAACAATGCTTTTTATGGGGGGAAGGTCACACGGATTAGTGAATTGGTAGTGATTAAACTACCACATAAAATTAACTAGACTTTTCCTCTATCCAGCTCCAAGATTACTCTGTGACTTGAGAGCTATGCAGCCCAGTTAATTGTCTAATCACATTTTGAGAGAAAAATAGGACTATTCAAAAAATATACACGAGGTGTGGTGGCTCACACCTGTAATCCCAGCATGAGGAGGAGAAGGTTAACTCCATCACCGAAAGCCTAGTCTATAGAGCAAGACCTTGTCTCAAAACAGAAGAACAAAATCATTTTGATTGGAGGAGTACTGTTGTGTGTGTTCTCTCTCCCTCTCCCCCTCCCCCTCCCTCCCTCTCTCTGAGTTTGCTTAGTGTTTCCTCTATAGAAGATATAAAAGCTGAGTAAATAAAATGTATGTATACTTTAAAAGTACAGCATATCATTCTGTTGGTAGATAATGAGTGATTAGATTGGGAAGGACAAACCTGATTATTATGGCATTAGAACTTATTGCCATGTAGTTACATGAGAAAATATATTTCTTGGATTTATAAAACAAGCAAAAACATCTTAACAGTTATAAACATGGTCTCTCTTATGTTTTGGATTATAGAAGACGTTTGGTAAGAAACAAGTAGTGTATCTTACATGTATTAAAGTTCAAAGATGCACTTTTAGTTTGTTCAAATTAACTTTATTAACAGGTACAAATTTGCTGTTTACAATTATAGAATTCTGATTTTTTATGTCAGATGGATTTACTGCAGGAATTTTATGAAACAACATTGGAAGCTTTGAAAGATGCTAAGAATGATAGACTGTGGTTTAAGACAAACACAAAGGTAACCTTTGCTTTTGTTCCTCCTTTTGAAGAGTGGGTGGGTACCTTGAGTAAAGTATCCTAAGTATACATACCTCTTGCTAAAAGCGTTTGGTCTTAATAATCTTTTTTTACAGCTTGGAAAATTATATTTAGAACGAGAAGAATATGGAAAGCTTCAAAAAATTTTACGCCAATTACATCAGTCTTGTCAGGTAACATTTCCTTTTTTTTTTTTTGCTTAATATTTCATTATGTTAAAAACATGAAATAATAGTATTCAATTAATTTAGAAATGTTTGTGTTCAAGCATCCATCGCAAAAATTAATTTTAAAGATATAAGTTTTTAGAAGATCATGGGTTCAAGGCCAGCCTGGGCTATATAAGGAGTCTTTGCTTGGGGGTGATGGTGACTTTTTCTGATTTCTGTATTTGTCTCAGTGGTTCTCAACCTTCCCAATGCTGTGACCCTTTAATATAGTTCCTCATGTTGTGGTGACCCCAACCATAAAATTATTTTTGTTGCTACTTCATAACTGTAATTTTGCTACTGTTATGAATTGTGATATGAATATTTGATATGTACAATATCTAATATGTGACCCCTGTAAAAGGGTCGTTCAACTCTACCCAAGCGGTCACAACCCACAGGTTGAGACCTCTGATCCAAATGGCTTGTTTCAGTTCTTACCCTTCATAGAATGAGGTATAGTTCTCAGTGAGCAAATAAGCCCCTTCTAATATGTAGTAAATTTGTACTGTGTAGTAATATGAACTACATAATAAGGTTTGTATTTACTTATTTGCTCTAAGAATATGGGGGAGGAGTTTTTTATAAGTATAAATAACAAAGGCATTTTATATTCTGATGGCATAAAAGTCATTTGTAGCATTACTCTCAGATAAAATTTGGAGTGATGGTCTATATGTCTGCAATCCAATATAGCACAGGTGTTATGTATTCTAATGTGTCTAATGTGAGAGAAATTATGTTGAGACAGATGTATGGTATTCTGGTTATGATTTCTTAATGGATAACTAAACTGCATTTTAAGTTCAAAGACTCAAACAATAAATTTGGCTTAGTGTGTGTATTTTTTGTTTAGTAATATTTATAGCTATATTTTACTATAGGCCATATACTATCTAAGGCTCACGTTTGGAGAGCATCTTTCAGGGTCACCATGTGATTTCCTTGACATACTGAAGAAAGATTGAGATGAGAAGTTTAGCATATTTTTCTTTCCCTGGATGCACTGGGGAAGTTTGTCTTGATTGAATATATGAATTTAAAGCAATTGTGAAGATTTAAGGAAGACCATTAGTATACCTCCTAGCTAAAAATATAGAGCTACATTGATTTTTTTTTTTTAATTACATTTAAGTGGGTGCAGGGTATACAAGCATGTACATACCACAGAGTACATGTTGAGGTCAGAGGAAAACTTGTGGGAATTGCTTCTCTCCTTGACCATGTGAAGGCTGGATGACTTGACGGCAAGGGCCTTCCAACATCAGATTTTAATGCATGGGTCTGGGGAGATGGTTCAGTAAGTAAGAACGCTTTTGTTAAGTAGGCACGGAGACACAAATTTAGATCCACAGCCCCCATTGATAAAGGTCAATGTGGCCATGCATGCCTGTAACCCCAGTGGTGGGAACAGGGGCAAGGAATGATTGCTGGGACTTGCTGACCACCAGCCTAACTGAATAAACAGTGAGCTTCAGGTTCAGTGAAAGACCCTGTCTCAAGAGACAAGGAAGAAATGATGACACCCGGTGTTCTTCTCTGACTTACACAGGAACGTACAACCATGCACATATGGAACACACACACAGTTTTTCTTAAGTGAATAAATGAATGTCCTTTTCTTTAAACAAATATTCTATACACACAAAAACTTGTGGTGCCCTTTTCCCTATCCAGTAACAGTATAGTAAAGGCATGTGAAGGTTCCTTTGGTCACTATCAGTTAGCCACGATGCAGTAAAATCTAATGCTTTTTTTTTTTTTTTTTTTGGTTTTTTTTTTGTTTTTTGAGACAGGGTTTCTCTGTGTGATCTAATGCATTTTTACACAGAGAGGATATAAGGTTCCCAGATTAACGCTAATAAAAATTACTCTGTTGTCCTTGCATTCTGTCCTATCTAAAAATACTTGTTTTCCTAGACTGATGATGGAGAAGATGACCTGAAAAAAGGTACCCAGTTATTAGAAATCTATGCTTTGGAGATTCAAATGTACACGGCACAGAAGAACAACAAAAAGCTTAAAGCACTCTATGAGCAATCACTTCATATCAAGTCTGCCATCCCTCACCCACTGATCATGGGTGTCATCAGAGGCAAGTCTGGGTTAGAGAGAAGTAGAAGGGAAGATACCGGGAGTCACTGCGTGGGACTCAGTGACTCTTAGGTTGTTTCTGTTTTACTGACCATAAATGGTAAACTATGAAAGTCATAAAGTGATCTGTTAGAAGTTAACATGGGTCCTTGTCTTAACAAGGTCATAGTAGTAAAGGTACTTTTAGAAAAGTCACCTTATCAGTGTAACACTCGTGATTTGTAATGACATAAAAGATGACTTCCTATTCAGTAGAAGTGGTAAAGGTTTGCAGTGACAGCTGGTATTCAGTAAACTTGCTTTAAAGAATAAAGGTATAAACCCTGGGTATACCCTAGGGCTGCCATGCAGGATATATAGTTAAACCTGGGACTACCCTGGGTTGTAGCCATGCAGGACGTACAGTTAAACCCGGGGCTGCTTGGGGGTACCATGCAGGACGTACAGTTAAACCTAGGGCTTCTTGGGGGTGCCATGCAGGACATACAGTTAAAAGCCAATGCAGCCGCCTTCATTTGATCTTCATAAACTAATCTTGTTCTTGCCTAGCTGAAAGTGTTCTTTCTCCTGTGTGTTCTTTACAGAGTGTGGTGGTAAAATGCACTTGAGAGAAGGTGAATTTGAAAAGGCACATACTGATTTTTTTGAAGCTTTCAAGAATTATGATGAATCAGGAAGCCCAAGACGAACCACTTGTTTAAAATATTTGGTCTTAGCAAATATGCTAATGAAATCAGGAATAAATCCATTTGACTCACAAGAGGTATGTCTACTTTTTCAGTTCTCTTATTAGTTGATTACCTTGTAGGAAATAAGAGGTACTCTCCCAGTATGCATACATAATTTGTTTTTGTTTTATTTTTCTTTGTTAGGCCAAGCCGTATAAAAATGATCCAGAAATTCTAGCAATGACAAATTTAGTAAGGTAAGATGTATGTTTCCCTAAGGCAGCCTTCTCTAAAGCAGCTCACAGAGGGGAGGGCAACAACAGCAGAGAGTGGTTGACAGTCAGCTTCTGGTTTTTGTCTGCTGTGTAAAAGGCCCAAAGTTCACGTCGTTTTATCCTTTGAAGCCATTGGCTGTTCTCTTAGGCACGAACTATGTGTAAAGTCTCACTTGGTTTGTTTTTTCCTTGTTTCCAGTATGGGAGAGTGAACCCAGTTGCCAAGGTTTGCCTTGGCCTCTTGAGCCTGTACCACCAGGCCCATCTTGGTTTTCTTTTGTATTTATTTCCATTTTGTTTGTTTTCTTATTAACCATGTGTTTGTGTGTGTGGCATAGCTGACAGTTTTAACTAGTTGGAAATACCTCAAAACTTGGTTTCTCAATATTAATACCTCTGCCTACCTTCAGTCTAAAGTCAGTTGTGAGTTAGTCCAAGATAAATAAAAAATTTTCAGTAATAAGAGGCATAAAAAACATACTTTCTCAACAAGATAAAAATGACTTTTAAAAAACAAACAACCACTTTTAGGGCAAGGGCAGTGCTACACACCTTTAATCCCAGCACTTGGGGGCAAAGGTGGGAGGATCTCTGAGTTTGAGGCCAGGCTGGTCTGCATAGTGAGTTCCAAGCCAGCTGGGGCTACATAATGAAACCTTGCCTCAAAAACAGAAAAAGAAACCTTAATTTTAGTCCTAAGTAAAAATAAGTCTTTGAGAAGAGAAGTTTTGCTGTAAATACCTTACATTGCTATACTAATCAATATATTCTTCCGTTGCTCACATTTTAAATTTCTTTAAATATTTGTTGAATCAAGTTTGTTTGACTGTGAAAGGACACTTCTCTAATCTTTTTTCAAGTGGTTTAATTTGTATACATTTGTTAGATTATCTTGCTTTTTTTTACTACAAGTTAACATTTGAAATACTTTTAAAATATGTTTAACATTTGTTTGGTTTTTTTGGTTTTTCAAGACAAGATTTCTTTCTGTAGCCCTGGCTGTCCTAGAACTTGCTCCTAGACCAGGCTGGCCTTGAACTCCTGCCTCATGAGTGTAGCTGGAATTATCTCCAGTCCTGCCCAGGCCCATAGCCACTCAGACTCAAATAAATGTGGTGATATTGTGTTCCCCAATATATTGTGCACCCTAATAAACTTATTTGGGGTCAGAGAACAGAACAGCCACTAGATGTAGATGCCAGAAAATGGTGGCACTCACACCTTTAATCCTAGCATTCCAAAGGCAGCAATCCGTCTAGATCTTTGAGTTCAAAGCCACACTGAAAACAGCCAGGCATGGTGACCCACACCTTTAATCCCAGGAAGTGAAGGCAGGAAGCAGAAAAGTATTTAAGGCGTGAAAACCAGGAACTAGAGCCTGGTTAAGCTTTTTGGCTTTTAGTAGCAGTTCAACTGAGATTCATTCAGGTGAGGACTCGGAGGCTTCCAGTTCGAGGATACAGGATCAGCTGAGAAGTTGGCGAGGTGAGGTTAGCTGTGGCTTGTTCTGTCTCTCTGATCTTCCAGTACTCACCCCAATACCTGGCCCTGAGTTTGTTTTTATTAATAAGACCTTTTAAGATTTGTCTTACACATGAGTGCTGGGATTAAAGGCATGCACCACCACCACCTGTCAAGAATACTTTTAAAATATTTTGTTTATAGCATTGGATTGCTAAAAATCAATTAAAATTAAGGAAATAATGAAAGTTTTGATTAGAAATTAATGTTACATAAATTGGTTAAGTACAATAAAATACATTAAAGAATTGCTTTGTCATAATGTTACAGAGTAATAATTAATACTGTATTTATTATGTCTCATTACGCCCAGTGAAGCATCTATAGTGGAACTCAAAAAGTTATTATAATGATACACTTTACTCAAGCAAGTAAATAAAAATAAAATCTACTTAATGGGAAAATCTCTTATAGCTAAAATATAGATGTATGTAAGATAAAATATGCGTGCAATGTTTTCACTACTTGAAAATGCCTCCTGTTGTGCATTACAGTGTTTTGGGGTAGGTAAGAAAGTAATACTTCCTAATTTTATCTTCCTAGTCAGTTGCCAGCAGACTAGAGGAAAATATTTGCTGTTGAAGTACTTGAATCACCTACCCCTAACATGAAGTTACATTGCGACCCAACAGATGGATCACAGCAGAGGGCGTGCAGATGGTTGATGATATGTCTTACATAGAAAGCACACAGTGGTGCCATATCCAGAAGGTTGGCCTCTTCCTTCTCAGCACCTTGAGCAATCCCATAGTGCCTTACACAGCTGTTTCAAGAGTAGGTGCCAGATCCCGAAGGAGAGTTGTAGATGTAAATCAGCCTTTGGCCTTCTGCAACAGGGGGTTCCGTCACTGTGGCCTCTGTGTGTGCTCATTTGGCATTCCTGTCAGTCATGTTTCTGCTAGACAGGTGTTGAGGTTTTAAGGATAGAAAGATTTGAGAATCAAGCCTTTTGAAAAGGTTTTGCAGTTGCTGGTAGCTTTCTAGAAGATAAAAATTAGGAAGCTGTATTTTCTTTTTCAGAAAGGATATGCTCTCTTATTTGAAAGCTAAGGCCAAGCTTTTTTGTTGGATAATGTGCATGAAACTTGGTTTCTTTCATTAGGATCAATTAGGGATCAGAAATGCACAATTTAATTGAAAATATCAACTAATAAACATTTTATTGTCAACTTTGAACAAAACAAAGATTTGAGATTATCTTAAATTACTAATGTATCTGTATAACATCCCCTCCCCCAAACAAAAAGATTCATTTACTCTTTCCTTTAGAAAACGAAAAAGCTTTAAAGTTTTTTGAAGAATGTGTTTATTTGGTTCTGGAAAAGTTTTTGGGAGGCTGTGTATGTGTGTATCCAATTTTGACTTCTGTGACAGAAGCAATGATAAACTTAGGTTCTTGCATATAAAGATTGAGAAGTAGACTCTGGATTATGATGTGATACAGTACTTCATATGTGGTAACATTTATGCTTTTTTTTTCCTATTAGTGCCTATCAGAATAACGACATCACTGAATTTGAAAAGATTCTGAAAACAAATCACAGCAACATCATGGATGATCCATTCATAAGAGAACACATTGAAGGTATGTTGTTGGCTGCCTGAATTCTTTGCTGTTGTCATGTACATGCTTCTTAATGGGGTTACATGGAATTTAGTAGCCATAGGAAAGGACAGAAGTTTTTCTAAGTGCTACCATAGTATATGAAACTGTTGTATAAATCATTAGCAAACCTCATAGGAATACCAGGTCTGTACATGGCATTTGTTTTGCTTTACCTTTTTGTTCTAATATAAATACTGCTGCAATTTGATTATTGATGCTTAGATCCATACCTAGTTTTTAAGATTGTCAAAGGGCTGTGAAAATGCACTGCTGCTCGTAGAGGATGCTGAGATGAGTTTCCTCCAGAGCATAAGATAACACTGGGAAGTGTTCTTAGAATGAGTGAGACTTAATACCTTCTGCTGAATTGCCAAAGTCAGAAATTGTCTCTGTGTTTCTGTGTCCGGGGCCTCGGACAGCTCCAGTGCTTCTGTGTTGGGGCCTCCAGTGCTCCCATCTGTTCACAACTATTGAGGGCCGGGCAGTGGTGGAGCACGCTTTTAATCCCAGCACTCGGGAGGCAAAGGCAGGTGGATCTCTGAGTTCAAGACCAGCCTGGTCTCTACAGAGTGAATTCTAAGGCAGCCAGGGCTACACAGAGAAACCCTGTCTTGAAAAACCAACAAATTTAAGAACTGTTGAGGGTGCTTAAGTGACTGTTGGGAGCAATCTACTAAATATTTAAATGTCAAATGCACCAGAAAATCCTGAAGAAGACATCAGAAGTAATGCTCTCTGGTTCTCTGCTTTGCATTTTTTTTCATTCAGTAGATTTTTATTTATTTTTATTTCTTTTATAAGCCTAGAGTGGTACTATACTTTGTAAATAGAGAAAAATATAAAAGCATTATCTGTGAACTCCAGTCTAGTCATAAATTTTATTTGAAAAGACAGTTGTGTGTGAGGAATTGTATATGGACCAGGCATAGTGATGCACGCCTTTAATCCAGCACTAGGAAGACAGAGGCGGGAGCATCTCTGAGTTCCAGGACAACTGTGGCTACAGAGTGAAGATTGTATATGGAAGTTAATGAAAGTGTAAGATGTAATGCACTAGGTTGTGGGAGCCCTAGGACAAGTCATTCATAGTGTGAGTCAGAACTTCACAAAATGTGTTAAAGAAATGATGAACGGTGGATGTTGAGAAGACAGAAATATTTTAGAAGAGTTGCGACATAAACATAATTAGAGAACCAGAAACAGGAAGAGGCGGCCTCTAATTAGACTGCTTTTGCCACCCTGGGATTTTTAAAATATAGACACCTGTGTCTTTACAAAGCGAAATGGTTTGGAAGGTAAATTGTATAGTGAGTTAACGGGGCTTGTACTTAAATGATTCATAAAGACATTCACAATGTTATTTTTCTCTTTGTCTTTCAGAGCTTTTACGAAACATCAGAACACAAGTGCTCATAAAGTTAATTAAGCCTTACACAAGAATACATATTCCTTTTATTTCTAAGGTATTTGTGGATTTTAGTGTTTATGATTTGTGCCTACAGTTGTAGTATACCCATCTTTCTTTTTTAAAAGTGACTAACTTGAACTTGTAGCATTTTTTTAAAGTAGAATATAACTTTAGAGCTTCATTTTCGAAAGATTTTTGAAACATGGGTTTCATGTTACCCAGCCTAACTTCTTAGAGAGAGTGTGTGTAAACTCATGTAACACTGTATAGTTGAGAGAGTG
>CABHPH010144410.1:5871-29164 GCA_902168325.1 Peromyscus nudipes
TTTTTTTTTTTTTTTTTTTTTTTTTTTTTTTTTTTTTTTTTTTTTTTGTGCCTCCTCTGTGGTTTGGAGCAATCACAGTCTGATAAATGTCTGTCTCTCGGAACCACAACCATTCTTTCCTAGAACAGAAAATCTTCACAGCAATTTCTCCCCACCATTTGTCTTGCCAAACTTTTCCACACTGACCTTTGCTGATGCTTTCTTGTAACACGAGGGTCCTGGCAATTCTTCTCTGAACAAGCAGTAGTAAATCCTTTGTCCCAGGTAGCAGCATCACCGCAGTCACCAACACGATGAGAAGAAGCCAGCAACGTGGTGTAGCAGCTTTTGCCTCCATGGTCCCACCACTGTTTGTGGTTTGGCCCGGGCCGAAGCTTCTCCCAAGCCTCCTAGGCCGGCCTCAAACTCCGGATCCTCCTGCCGGCCGGGTGTAGCTTGGGCCTGAGCTGGGGCCCACAAGACCACAGGCAAGCAGTTTTTTCACGAATTCATACCACAAACGTTGGGCGCCAGATGTAGTTGTAACTTAGTAGCTAAAAAGAAACAAACTATCCAAGTAAAGAGAAAAGCCGAAGAGGTCAGAGCTAAGAGCCTTAACTGCTTTCAGTTCGCTAGTCACTCCCTGAAGCAACGACTCCCTGCTCAAAAGGGGGGTTGTCCTTTTATAGAATTCTGTTCTGCCTTCTCATTGGTTGTAAGCCCAACTGCCTAACTGCCTCATCACTACTTGTTCGCCAGACTCTGGCTATGGCTTGTTAATAGCTCTGACCCCTAGGCAACTTTATTTATTAAAATATAACATTTTAATACAAAAGAAAATATCACCACACATCGGTCTTCATAAAACCTGTTAGCTGCTTTCTTAATTGCGTTGAACTTATGGAGGTTTCCTTCTGTTTGTCTGAGGACATGCCAAATTAGGAATACTTTCCCCCCAGGGTAAGCCACATTTTCTTTCTTTCTTTTCTCTTTCTCTTTTTAAAAAGCATTTTTAATTGTTATATATGCATTATAGTGAGTTATTTTTTGGGCCCTCCACCCTGAATGCACCCAATCTCATCTTTCATTTTATTTTATTTTATTTATTTGTTTTTGGTTTTTCGAGGCAGGATTTCTTTGTGTAACCTTGCTGTCCTGGAACTCCCCCTGTAGACCAGGCTGGCCCTCAAACTCACAGAGATCCACTGCCTCTGCCTCCCTAGTGCTGGGATTAAAGGCGTGCTCTACCACTGCCTGGGTCCTCTCTTTCTCTCTCTGTCTCTCTGTCTGTCTCTCTGTCTCTGTCTGTCTCTCTGTCTGTCTCTCTGTCTCTGTCTCTCTCTCTCTCCTTTTTCCTATTTTCTTTTCTGAGCAGGGTCTCATATATAACAGAAGGTCACCTAGAAGTCACCATGGAACCCAGGCTGGCCTCAAACTCACTTGCTGTTCTACCTAAACCTCAAAGGTGCTAGGATTGTAGGCGTGTACCACCACACCCAGCCCACATCTTACATCTTTCATAGCAATGAGGTGGACATTTAGAATTCTAGAAAAAGTAAGCAGACCAACTAGACAAAGATAATTGATGCGCCTTTTTAATTTTCTACCAAATTTTAGCCATTTTAATTTTCTACCAAATTTTAGCCATATCCCCCTCAGCTGTTAGAGACTGGAAAATCTTGATTGTTCAGGCTCTTGACATTACTGGTATTTTCGCAACTAGAAGCACACAGGTCATCCCTGCAGGGTATTTTTAGGCTATTTCCTGGCAGATTGCAGGGGTATCTTGACCCCATATTTTTAAACACATAATTTTTCATGAGGTAGAGATTATGGCCTCTTAATGAAATTTACTTGCAATCTCCTGATACCTTATTAAACCTCCACCAATGACAAGGTCCCATTAGACCTGCCTAAGCTAAAGCCTATTTGATATTAGAACACAAGGAAAGGTCTCTGCCTAAGTAGATTAAGGACACACAAATCAAGCAAGCCAGATCTCTAACAAGGGAACCCGAAGCACAGAATTTGCATGCGTTATTCATCCCTGCTCCGTGCAAACACGCAGATATTGCTCCGTGAACCTTGGCCCACCGTGCTTAAGAACAATGGTTAGAACATTAGTACAGGATCCCTCTTTCCATGACTGCTGCCAGAGGACTTTGAGGCTCCGCTGGGGGATTTGCACAGTAATTCCCTCCTAACACCCTCCGGTCTCCCTAGTCTGAAATGTCACTCGGAGCTTTGTGGGCAGGCTGGTTTCTTCACCTCTGTGTCTCCACTTCATGCATTCCATTCTGATTTCCTGTTGGCCCTTCTCCTACTGGCCTCTGGCTAAAAGAGTAACTTCTCCAGGTCATATTTCTCTGATAATATACATTTTTAATTTGATTGTTAAACACTGAAGACGCAATGCAGTCTGGGCTGTGCCCTGCTCAGCAGTACAACCCCTCTCCTTTACTCGGCCTTAGGCATGTAGTTTTGTGATCAATCAAGTCTGTGCACATTCTATAATGTGATCTGCTCTCTGAGGCACACCATCCTCCATCTTCCTGGAGTTAGTGTCCTTACTGATCCGTGTCCCTGTCTACATTCTGTTTACAAACGGAAAGGAACCTACCACTGTCCTTACAGCCGTTCTCCATGAGGGTCACATGACAGGGTCTCGTCCCACCACCAAGCAAAACCTCATCAGAGTCTGACTACTCCAACGGAGTTAGAAAAACCTGTGTCTTCTTCAGGTCTGGAACCCAAGGGGAGGTTTCAGCTAGAGATAGGAACCTTCGCCTTACAAACAGCATTGAAAGCCGCGGGGCAGATGGAGATAACCAAAGGAATGAGTGCTGATAAAGAGCAGAAAGCGGCTCCACGGCCCTTTAGAGATTGCAGCAAGAAAGGGGTTAGCAAGGATTCCTACTCTTTAAAATTGGAGGAAAACTAGGGGCATGCCAAGTAGTCAAGTAAAGAAAGTATTTTAGGGATGGGAGATGTAATTGGTTTGGAGAGGGCTTTCCTAGCATGCCCTGGGCTCCATCTCCAGCACCGAGTAAAACCAGGCACGGTGGAACACGCCTGTAATCCCAGCACTAGGGAGGTGGAGGCAGGAAGATCAGAAGTTACAGGTTATCCTCGGCTACATAGGGAGTCTGAGGCCAGCCTGGGCTACCTGAAACCCTGTCTCAAGAACAAAACTAAAAGAGAAAAGGAGAAGTATTTTAGGTCGTCTGTGCCAGCCCTTGATGAGGATTAAACAGTGGGAGGGTGAGGGCTGTTAAGGAATTTGACAAAATGGGAGAAGCACTCAGGGAGGGGGTGTTAGTGGAGGGGGGGGGACTGAAGCCTGAGCGGATAGCCTGGCACCTGTAGAAACATGTCACTCAGATCTCCTGCCACAGGGGGCAGACTTGACTGACAACCCCAGCTGAAGGGTCTGCAGATCCACCACCGGATTTGTGGTGAGACCAAGGTTACCCAGCCAGCGACCGAACCCGGCTGGAGGAGATGCAACTCCTGTAACCAGCAACTTTGGTAGAGAGACTCACCTTGATCCCCACAAAACCTTCTCAGTACTGTGCGTGGTCTGAAATGCTGTCTCAGCCCTTCCTTCTGCCTCTCCTTCAGGACATCTTCATAGAGGTGTTCTCATCCACCATTCCTGTACCCTTCCTCTTTTACAGGCATGCCCCCCTGTAAATAGCTTACTCATTTAATTCCTTCCTGATGGCTGGTTTGCTTGTTTCAGTTTGGTTTGGTTTTTTTGTTTGTTTGGTTTTTCGGTTTGTTTGTTTGTTTGTTTTTCTGTGTAGCTTTGTGCCTTTCCTGGAACTTGCTCTGTAGACCAGGCTGGCCTCAAACTCACAAGATCCGCCTGCCTCTCCCTCCCGAGTGCTGGGATTAAAGGCGTGCGCCACCACACACGGCTCAGAGTATCTGTACAACAACAAATGGAGCAAAAGTGGGGTGATCCAGCCTCTCCTGTGCTCCCCACAGTCCCACTAGCACTTCAAAGTGGGGAGGGTGTCTCCCAGAATAAATACTCTTCAGCACACATCGCTCCATTTGTCTCCACACCTTTCTGTGAATTGGCAGCATTGGTGGTTAGTGTCTGTGTGGAACAGATGACGAGAGAACTGTGGTTGAGAGTTGACGTGAATTGTCAGGGTTCCCGTGGCCAGTGGAGGGAAGATTGAAACAAGCAGCATCTGTTCCTTAAAGATGGAGTCACAGTGAAAAGCGTCATTCGGTTTGGTTCTGTGCAAACTCCATGCAGTGTGCTTACACAGGCCTAGATGGCATGGGCCACCTCACACCTCTCTGTATTCCAGTCTTCTGGGACCCCATCAGACGAGAAAGCCATCCTTGGCTGGAGTACTGTGACTCATTGCTGTATTTTATTCTAATTCCAAGCCAATGTTCTTTTTGTCGTGATATCCTGTAGCCCTGCAAACTGTAAGCCAAAACCCACCCTTCTCTTCTCCTTCTTCATTTGGTTTTTCAAGACTGGGTTTCTTTGTGTAGCCTTGGCTGTCCTGGAATTCACTCTGTAGACCAGGCTGCCTCTAACTCACAGAGATTCTCCTGCCTCTGCCTCCCAGTGCTGGGATTGCAGGTGTAGCCGCCACCACCCATATTCTGCTTCTTGTCAGGGATTTATTTGTTTGCAGCAAGAGAAAAGGAATGTGCAGATTCTTCCATTGTTCCCACCACTGCATAGATGGGTCCTCCACTCTTCAGGAAATTCTCCACACCAGTGGTGACAAATCCTCCTCAAATACCTTTGTTTACATTCCACAGTTGTACAGGACTATCCCCTGAGCCACACTGCCACCATCTTCAGGAGTCCTGCTGGGTCTATGCACCAAAGATCATCATAGCTGTTCTTGTCGACTCAGAAGTAAAGGCAAGGGGGGCGGGAGGTCCACAGGACCCTCACCTGGCTGTTCAGCTGCCCTTTCTAACCAGTGTGCAATTCTGCAAGTGGCCTCAGGGCAGCGTGGGCTGGAGTGTGTAGCTGGGGAAGGACTAGAGGCCTCTACACAGCCATGACGGAGTCCTCATCCACACTGGGTGCAGGCCGTCCACTGTGGCTGCTTTAAGGCCATCCATACTCCTGCCTGTCACCCCTTACCCGTTGCTCTGTCAGGAAGCCTAATACAATCATTGGTTCCTCAGAGTGAACTTTGGGGGAATCATACTTCAGATTGTCACTGGGACCTTAGTAGGAGGGGATGGAATTCTAGCAACATCCACCAACGGCTCCCTGCTCCTCAGCCTTGTTTTTAGTGGCTGCTTTCCAATTCTAGAATAAAACCAAATCTTGCTGAGGCTCAGAACATGCTACGCCAGAATACCACACTTGGGCATGTTGAAGCATGGTGGTGTCAGACACAGCATTGTGACAGCACAGTGAAGCAGTGTGAGGGCACAATGAATGGGTCACCATGCCTTCACAGTACACTGTGGTAGCAGGAAAAAAGGAGTACTGTGATGTCATAGTGGAGTGTTCTGATGACAGCACAGCATTGTGATGTCACAAAGGAGTACTGTGATGTCATAGTGGAGTGTTCTAATGACAGCGCAGCATTGTGATGTCACAAAGGAGTACTGTGATGTCATAGTGGAGTGTTCTGATGACAGCGCAGCATTGTGATGTCACAAAGGAGTACTGTGATGTCATAGTAGAGCATTCTGATGACAGCGCAGCATTGTGATGTCACAAAGGAGTACTGTGATGTCAAAATGCAGCATTGTGATGCCCCAGTATAGCAGTGTGATGTCACAAAGGAGTACTGTGATGTCATAGTAGAGCATTCTGATGACAGTGCAGCATTGTGATGTCACAAAGGAGTACTGTGATGTCAAAATGCAGCATTGTGATGCCCCAGTATAGCAGTGTGATGGCACAATGGGTCACTGTGGTTTTATAGTACACTAGGGTGATGGGGAAAAGCAGTATTGTGATGTCACAGTAGAGCATTGTGAGGGCACAGTGGACCACTATGATGTCACAGTGCATCATTGTGAGGGCACAGTGGACCACTATGATATCACAGTGCATCATTGTGATGGCACAGTGGACCACTATGACGTCACGGCGCATCATTGTGAGGGCACGGTGGACCACTATGATATCACGGCGCATCATTGTGAGGGCACAGTGGACACTATGATGTCACGGCGCATCATTGTGAGGGCACAGTGGACCACTATGATGTCACAGCGCATCATTGTGAGGGCACAGTGGACCACTATGACGTCACGGTGCATCATTGTGAGGGCACGGTGGACCACTATGATATCACGGTGCATCATTGTGAGGGCACAGTGGACACTATGATGTCACGGCGCATCATTGTGAGGGCACAGTGCATCATTGTGAGGGCACAGTGGACCACTATGATGTCACAGCGCATCATTGTGAGGGCACAGTGGACCACTATGATGTCACGGTGCATCATTGTGAGGGCACGGTGGACCACTATGATGTCACGGTGCATCATTGTGAGGGCACAGTGGACACTATGATGTCACGGCGCATCATTGTGAGGGCACAGTGGACACTATGATGTCACGGTGCATCATTGTGAGGGCACGAGGGATCAAAATAGAGTATTGTGAAGGCATAACTCACCATTATAATATCACAATGCAGCACAATAACAGCAGAATGTATACAAACGGGAGCACTGATTTCACTTGGAGAATTGTGATGACGGTGTAGCATTGTGATGGGACGATGGAAGATTATGACGGCACAATAGAGCCTTGTGATGTCATTATTCAGCATTATGATGTCATAATAAAGCCTAATTGGAGAATACAATATTGTGATGTTATAGTTCAGCGTTGTAATGACATTATGGAACTTTTAATATCACAGTACAGCTTTGTAATGGTACAAAAGGAATTATTTTAGTTGCATTGTGTGTGTGTGTGTGTGTGTGTGTGTGTGTGTGTGTGTGTGTGTGTGTGTGTAGGGTACATGTGGAAGTCACAGGATAACTCGGTTCTCCACTTTTACAAATTGAGTCCCAGGGATTAAACTCTGGTCATGAGACTTGGTGGCAAATGCCTTAATCCACGAGCCATCTTGCTGGACCCGGGAAAAAAATTAAGAGATATTTCTGAAGGCAAATGAGATTTAATTAAATATGTTGGTGCTGTAGAAAGGCTTGGTTGGAGTTCTAGGACACTGTTAATAGGAATCTGAAGACTGGCTGGGACAGTTGCCTGGGTGGAACATCTGGAGGTGGGGACAAACTGGAGCCTTTTCTCACCAGATTGTGAATTGCAGACACTTCTAAACAGATGAGTGTCATAAGCAGATGTGTGTTTGGGGTAGATAATTTGACCTCAGTGAGTTGGCTGAATTAAAATGGGGACATGTAGAGACAGGAATAATGCCTTTTAAAGATGATATTCTGCTTTTAAGCAGACGGCCACTTGATAGAACGGAGAAACTGGGGAAGGGAGCCCACGGTGGGTGGCTGAAGGCATTCTCCGCCCGAACCTCGAACTCCCAGCTCTGTGTTGGGAACAGACTCGAGGTCTGTACCCTCAGTATGGAATTATCCCCTCCCTTGCACTGTTGCTTTGGGCTTTGGCAACTGCAGTAAACCTCAGCACACAATGCCTAACACGTGAATTTGCTCGGCGAATTACACTCTCTCTTTTCTTGACAAGTTTGGAACCTTTAAGTATTTATTTCCAGGACTAGCTGTTAATATAAGCTAAATTAGTGAACACTCACATGCTATGTATTTCTGGTGGCACTAAGTCTGTGACACAGAAGGAAGTATTGTGTCACATTTGTATTTGGGAGAATAAATTTACAGTCAGGAAATTAACAAGGACTTTGAGTTTACATGATAGTCTGAGTTTATTCAACAATCATCTGAACGGTGTCTGTGCAAAGAGATATAAAGACACATTTGACTAAGTCTTGGTCTCTAGGAGCTCAGAATTAAGAATCAGAGGCCAATCAGCACACAGACATTAAAAAGGTTTACAACAACCCGTAGCAGTTTATCCGAGTGTTACATGGCACAATGGGCAATTAGCGGAATTTACAGATGGAAGGGAAGCTTTGCAAGGAAGCACTCCCTTTAGCTGTCTCCAAGCGTTCCCTCTGGTTCCCTTGCCACACAAGGTGGAATAACAAGGAGGTCGTGTATAAAGCTACAAAGAATCAAAGTTGGTGGTACCCCCATGGGGAGTCTGTGACTAACGGATTCCAAGTTCAAATCTGCCCCGACTATAAAGAAGGCCCTGTCTCACTTACATGTACGGGAAGTTAAAGTCAACTGAAAATAACAGTAATTATGGTTTAAAGAACATTGAAGCTGTCTGCTTCTGGGTGCAGTTTGTTGTTTTCTAAGACCGTGAGGTCCATTATTGGACTGCTCATCCTGTCTTTCTGATTTTCGGTGTGCGCATTTACAGCTATACACGTCCCTCTTAAAATCAACTTCCCGAGCTATTACCCTTCCACTTATGAGTATCAAGGATTTGCTGGTTTACTGTGAAATTCTGTCTGTATCTTTTTTTTTCCCTACACAAGAAAGAACATGTACAGACCTACAACACACCACACACGCGCACACACACACACACACACACACACACACACACACACACACACACGCACCTTTATTTTCCAGAAGATGCTTATAGGCAATAACCCTTAGAGTAAGGCAATGTCTTACTGTCTTGACTCCATTTCTTCATGTTGCCTGCTAATTTACTACCTGCACACACCTGATCTGTGATTCTACAGAAACTTGATGGTGTCCTACTTGGGCAGCTTCTTGCTGTTCTATGGCCCATGAAGGTTGTGGACTGGCTGCCATCTTTCCTGGTCTGTCTATAATGTTCTCTACTTGTTAAAGAACAACTAAGATGAACTTCTAGAAGTTTAGTGGATAGAGTGCACTTTTAATTTTTTTATGAATATTGCCAAATTACTTTCCTAAAAGATTGTACCAACTTACACAAACAAGACTATGCTTTATATTGTTGATATTCATTCCAGGCTTAATTTTTCAACTTTGCCATATTATTATCCTGGTGTACTTTTGAAAGTATATATAAGCCAAACATGGTATCACATGCCTATGGTTCCTGTACTCAGGAAGCTGGGGAAAGAGGGTCAGAAGTTTGAGGCTAGCCTGGGCTCAGTAGCGAGACCCTGTGGTAAACTAAACAAAATGAAACAGAAAACCCAAAGCAACAGCAACAAAGGTAGATAGAATTTTAGTTATGCGATTCATTTATCTGCAAAGTTGAACATGTTTTTATTACTCATTTACATTTATTTTGATTTTTTTTTTTTTTCGAGACAGGGTTTCTCTGTGTAGCTTTGCGCCTTTCCTGGAGCTCACTTGGTAGCCCAGGCTGGCCTCGAACTCACAGAGATCCGCCTGGCTCTGCCTCCCGAGTGCTGGGATTAAAGGCGTGCGCCACCAACGCCGGCCATTTATTTTGATATAAACCTTCTCTCTGATTTACTCATTTTTCTGCTGATCAGTCTCCTCTGGTTGATTTGTTCAGTTTCTCTGCACATTAAGTAAACTGGCCTTTTGTCTAACTTTTCACACGCTGTCACCATCCTTTCAACCTCTTCTCTGCCCTCCCGCCTCCTCTTGGGCTTTTAAACACATTTCTTTACAGCTTGGGCTTGACGTAATACCTAGGAAGGTGTTTTTACTTCAGGACGATATTAGAACCCTCACTTTGTTTCTGTCAAACACCTCGTGTTTGTTCTGCTTTACAAAGCCACCGCAAGTAACATAGTCACTTCCTGTTAGACCCTTCTGCTGCGTCCAGCTTTCTGAATGGCGCATCTTCTTGACCTTTGGATTCCTTAAGACACTGGCGAGCAGCAGATCAACATCTTCTCTGTGAGCTTTTCATGAAAACCTGTTTTTCTTTTCTAGTTTAATCTCTTGAACCACTTTTTGTTTCTTTTCTTTTTCTTACTTCATCTCTGATGACCGACTCTTAAGTGTCCCTGCGACTTCACATGAACCTTAAAAGTCAGGGCCCCAAATTGGCATGATACCTCAAGGCTATGACCAATGCTAAGTTTAGCAGAGGGATAGTTTCCTAACTCTTGGATGTCATAGACCTATTAATACATTTCACTATCACTGTTAGCTTTATAAACCACCTGCCTGATTCTGCCAGCTCATAGCTATCAAACCCATAAAACAAGAAATAACGTCAAATGTACCAGATGATAGGGAAAAAAATGACTTTTAAAAGATCCTGAGAATTTAGAAATGGGGTGAAAATTACCAGTAACAACACTACAAGTTTTGCATTTATACTGAAGAAAGTATAAGACAGATTTCATTTAATACATATGAAGCATTTTAGATTACCATAAACTTAAAAATTGACCACAACATGAAATCACTGCCAAAATGTTAATGCATTTTTGACTGGAAAAAGAATTAATAGCTGACTGTTCATAGCCTCTCCCCTCCCTCCTTTAGCCAAGGAAATTTTTTTCTTGGCAAGGTTAGTTACTTGGCCTCATTAAGAGATTAGTGAATTGAGTAAGAGGGAAAAGTTTCAATTGATCTCCTGGAAAAAGTCAGAGAGTTGCACAAGAAAAGAGATTCTGAAGAATGGAAGAGTTACTGAGAAGAGCAAAGCCAGTTAGCACCAGCTAAAAGAGTAAGTTGGGGACATTTACAACAGGAAAAAAGAAATTAGATTAGCAGCTGTCTTGTAGCAAGGGAGGCTTTTCAGATGAGGCTGGAGGGCTTCAGGAATTATTGCCAAGGAATCAGGGATACACCTCACTTAGTATGCATTCTAAAAAACATACAGAAAAATTAATTTTCCCCGAATTACTTTGGAATGTCTGAAATGTGTATCTGAATGGAGCTTACAGCTGAGCTAAAAGCAGAGGCCATCTCAACCACACACAGGTCATGAAATCTCACATTCCGTCAGCAGAACTATCGTGTTCACCACAGTAAAAATGATAGCCATGTCGGTTGGCCAGATGACGTCTGTATCATCTCTGGCTCTGGGTGCCACATATTTATAAAGCGTGCCAGCTTGCTAGGGCTACTGTAACAAAGCCCATGACCCAGGGAGCTCAAACCAAAAGAACTTATTTCCGGTTGGTCTGAGGGAGAAGAGTCTGGGGCCCTGAAGTGATTTCTCCAGCAGCGTTTCTCCTTGGTGCTCTGAATTCTCTATAGTCTCACCAGTCATGTTGGATTGGGGCTTGCCACACCAACTCATTTGAATAACCCTCTTTAAAAACACTTTTAAAACCCTCTATCCAAATATGGTCTCATGCTGAGGTGCTGGAATTGAGGGTTTCAGCATGAATTTGGTGGAGAAGACACAATTCAGCCCATAACATAGGCTACCAAAAATTCACTCTGTACCCTCATTTTTTTAGATGCCCTTGAATTTTTATTATTGATCTTTTAGGACCCAAATGACTGCAATTTGTTAATTATCAGACTATTTCACTATCTTCATTAAATATCTGTTCATGACATTAACCTGATTGGTATATATTATATATTATTTTTATATTACATATTCTTTTTGAGTTCAAAACCTTTAGAAACTAATGATATGTTAGTTATATGAAAACAGTATTCTGTAAGATGGTCTTTTGGGAATAAAATATTTGGAGGCACAAAGAGAAATGAATTGCTTTTCTATAAAATGAGGCATCTGGACCAGAAAGTCTCCAATGCCCCACACAGCTGTCAAGACCTACAATTCTGGTTCAAACACATTAAAAAAAAAACATGTTGTTAAATATAACTTTAAAATATTAGATTGGGTTACAAATCATATGCAGGAAGGAAAGGCAGAATCTGGTTAGGCCTGTGGAAGGTCTTCCTAAAATTCAATTGGCTGAAATGAATGAAGTGTCTTGAAGAAAGCCCTTCAGATCCAACTGCTGACCTCAGGCGGGCTTTCACAGTCACACTAAGTCATACTGATGGTATTTCCAGCTCCACACCCCTCCCTTTGATACAGGCTGACTTTGAACTTCCTCTGTATATAAAGATAACCCTGATGCTCTTGCCTCCACCTTCAGCAAGCTAAGATCATAGGTGTGGACTACCATGCCTGGCTTATGCGGTGCTGCGGATTGACCACAGAGTCTCATGCATGTTCTGCATGCATGCTACTAACTGAGCTACAGTTACAGCTAGACTCTTAATTTTGTACTGTTTCTGTAATCAGCACTTTCTTTAATAGTGCTTTAACACTATTCTGTAAAATAGTTAGAATCAACCATACACCCAAGTGCCCTCCATGAGCCATGCCTTGCACCCCAAACCTCTGGACAGTGAGCAAATGCATCTTAGGATTTCCTGAACTCATATTTTATCATTTCTTGCAGAAATAGCACCATTTAATCGATATTAACTGATTTCCTATTTAGGCAAAGAATAGATAATAAACTCCTACAGTGTATAGATAAGTACTGCACTTTGCAGTGTTATATTCATTATATTGGCTCATAGTCCCTAGCTTATGTGGAAATCTATTCATTACTTTTCAACAAGCCACGATTACACAGTAGATCTGCCAATCCCTAAAATTAGTTTTGAAAAAATACTTTGTGTAAGTCAGAAAATATGGCTCATCTCTTTGAAGGCTGAAGACAGGTTTAATATTTTACTTTTCTTTTTTTCTTGTTTTTTTTTCTTTTTAGGAGAAAAGATAAGGACCAACTATCAGGAGAAGTTATGAATATGTGGCAGTAATACTTAGAGGCTGCTCTCCGTGGTGAATTACACTTTGAAAGACTTCCACAGACTGAGGCTCATTTCTAACATCAAGTTGAAATCACCTTAGCATGGATAATTTTTAAATGAAATAGTTTCTGAGGGTGGAAAAGAGCCATATTGGATTTTATCTGGTTATTAAATTCAAAAAATGTCTTGTATCAAGAAGGTAGATATTGTCCCAGCATTATTAAAATATTCTATTTAGAAAAATGACATTGTTACTCCTATGAAACAGATGTTGGTCTAGATAAAGGTAAATGCCTTCACGGGTCTCAAACACATGCACATGCGATTACAGAAAATAATTATAGTTCAAGCAGGGAAATGCTGCCTCTTCGGCTGGGCAGACAGTGTTTGGGTGATCTGCTGCGGTCTAACAAAGAACCCCAAAACTTTACGACTTAAAACAAGGACTGGAAAGCTTTTCCAGCAAAGTACATCCATTTAAACTCTTGGTGGCAACTGCTCAATTCAGCTGTTGCAAGTCAAAAACAGTCAGAAACAGTATGTAACCAGGTGGCATCTCTGCTCTCCAGAGAGGCAGTGGGCATCAGCCGGTGGGCTAGAGCTTCTTGGCTTCTGGTTTATAAGGGCTCATAATTTTATAGGTTGGTTTTGGGACAGAGTATCTGGCTTCTCGTGGTTGACCAGTTTAACAGATGTGTATGCCTCGAACTGGCAAGCAGACTGAGGAAAGACTGGTCTTTGTTGGTCTCCATCACACACCTAGCAGCAGACTGGGCTGTTGGCTGTGTACCTATGTGCCTGCCCTAGCCTCTGTCATTAGCTAATTTGGGGTTTCCTCCATAGGAGCTAGGCTGCTGGGACTCGAAAAGCATAAGCTTCAAGACCTCTTCAAGGTTTGGCTAAAAGGTCACATGATGCCATTTTTAGGTATTGTTAGTCAAGGTCATAGCATCACAAGGATTGGGGAGAGGACCATCCCTCCTGATGTGAAGAGCTCCAGATGTTGGTGGCCATTTTTAAGCGAGTAAAATTTTATCAAAGGAGAATGTGTTAACTTCTGCAATTGTTTCTCACTTTAAAAGACTGTTAGTACTTTGTGTATCCTGGCTTCTATGCTTACTGTAAGTCATTCAGCAACATAACTGAAAAATAAGAATATATCTAAATCTCCATTCAAAGTACATGGAAACGTTTGTGAAAAGGAGTTTAGGAAAGTGAATGAGGCTGGGTTGTGGTGGCACACGCCTTTAATCCCAGCAATCAGAGGCAGAGGTAGGCAGATCTCTGAGTTCGAGGCCAGCCTGGTCCACAGAGCAAAAGTGAAAAGAGATAGCCCAGTGACCCAGGTTGAAGTAACCTTTTGATTGTAATGAGGGCCTTAGTTAAAAGCGCCATTCCCCCTTCATGAAATCCTCTCAGCTCCCACACACCCAGTATTATGGTTTTTTATCCTTTAAACTCTCAACTCAAAGAGCCCTCAAACAGCCCCAAACCACTGTCACTCACTCATAAAACATAGTCCAAATTTCATTTTGATAATGGTAAGTGTAGAACATTTGCATTTGTTTGGAATTATTTCAATTAATGTTTCTGTCACTTATATGAACTATCTGCCCAAAACTCTCTTCTTGCCTGCTCACCAATTACAGTTCCTGGCATGCAGTAAGTGCTCAATTAATGAACTTGGAAAACAATTGAGAGGAAAAGGTTCTCTCAACATAATGGATTGATTTCCACACCAAGTAACAACTTGAATTGTACATGAAGGGAGCAGAAAGTCGCAGAGACATTTACCAGATCACTCACAACATAAAAGCAGGTTGGTAAAATTTATTTTAAAGCCAGCGAGAAGAAATTTTTCTGGTAAATGTTCAAGCAATTTCTAAAAACAGAAAAAAAAAAACCTTAAAAACAAATGTATCAGGCTATATATCATTTTACCTAGAGACTAGATTAAATAGTTGAATTAACGATCCTCAAACGGTAAAAGGTTGAATGACAAATTTGTTTTTAATACAGTTCAGCCAAAGAGGGGCAGAATACAACCAATGTATTCATTTAAAAGCCACTAGGGATGGTTTGAGGCAAAGCAGGGGCTGGCTCTTCCCTCTCCTGGGGTAGAGGGGCGTGGACAAGCTGTGAGAAGGCCTGCAATGGCGACCTCAGGGTTGGATCCCAACTTGTGCAGCTTCTGCAACAAAGAGCTTGGGATGACTGTCACAGATTGCCCGTGACTTCTTCATCATCAAAAGAACATTCTAGATGGATCTCAGTTTTAAAAGATTCCATTTCTGGGGGTTGGGGATTTAGCCCAGTGGTAGAGTGCTTGCCTAGCAAGTGCAAGGCCCTGGGTTTGGTCCTCAGTTGGGGGTGGGGGGGATTCCATTTCTGCATCAGGATCTCCTTTTATTTTCCTGCTGACCTGTCTTCATTCCAGAGAAACAAAAGCTGTGTGACACATTCTTAGACACTTTTCTAGAACAGTAGAACAACTCTTGTTTGTTATTGTTGCTGTTTGCGGTGATGATTGAATGAAAGTTGAACAAAAGTCTATTTAGACGTGGAATGAGCTATCTTAGACACCTGAGAAGTAGAATCACAATACTTCCATTGCTGTCTTAGCCTGAGGTGTGTTCCCTCACCCCTGCCTACTCTAAGCTCTTTTGGTTTTTAGCATTACAAGGAGTTCATACTTCCCAGTCTTATTATCTCTCTGCGTTGTTTTCCTCTGTACTTCTAGACCCTTACTATCGAGGATCAGTGGCTGTCAATGCTCAGTTCAAGGTTGGTGTGCTGGTTGGAATGAGAAGGGCTCCTATATTTGAATGTTTGTTTGCTGGTTTGTGGACTGTTTAAGAAGGATTGGGAGATGTGGCCTTGGAGGAGGTGTGTTTCAAAAAGCCGACAGGAGGCCTGCTCCCTACCCCGCCACCTGCCCGCCTACAACTTGCCAGTCAGATAGCTCTCAGCTAACGCTCTGGCGCCTTGTCTGCCTGCCACCATGCTTCCCACATGATGATGGTCATGGACTGACCCTCTGAAACTGTCAGCCAGCCCCAGTTGAGTGCTTTCTTTTGTAAGTTGCCTTGGTCGTGGTGTCTCTTCACAGCAAGAGAACAGTAAGACAGTTGCCATTGCCCATACTCCAAATCTCCTTTAAAATGTTTAAAATACACCCCTCAAATTGCTCTCCACTGCTCTTCTTGCACTTCCAAGATTTTGGTTCAGTAAATGAAAGAATAAATCTGAAAAAAATTTAAAACCTCTGTATACCTTCATTTATTGCAGCATTAGTCACGGCAGCTAAAAGTGGAAGCAACTAAGGTGTACGTAGATGGTTGAGTAAAGAAAACGTGGTACATACATGCAGGAATATACACACTCCCACAATGAAGGAATTTTTGACACATGCCACAGCTTGGTCAACTATAATATCTTGGGGGTATGACATTATGTCAGAGGTCAAACAAAAAGGATAAATGTCTCGAGTCCATCCAAATGAGCTCTATTGCATAGTCTGGAAGGCATGGCACCTTTAAGATTCTCAGAAGGACTTCTGAACATTATTTATTTTTATTTTATAGTATGATTTTTGCCTATGTGTCTGCATGTACACGACATGTGTGCTTGGTGCCTGAGGAGGTCAGAAGAGGGCATTGGATCCCCTGAAACTGGAGCTGCAGGTGGTTGTGAGTCACCACGCGATGCTAAGAACAGAACCTGGGTCCTCTGAGCCGTCTCTCCGGCCTGAGCAGAAAAGGGGGGAGGAAGAGAAGATGGAATCATTTATTGTGATAGCATCACTTAAACAAGACTGACCGTTACCTGACTCCATTCCTCATGGTCAGTGTTTCACGTTTCTTTTAACCCTTTGTGCTCCCTGGCTTTGTTTTTGTTTGTTTGTTTGTTTGTTTGTTTGTTGAGACAGGCTTCTTGGATTTCTTGACTGAACACATTATTTTATTTTACCAGGGTGAGTATATTTTGTTTGTAGAGAAATAGAATGGACAGCAGTAGAGATTCCCTCCTGGATGCAGCTTTCTGTTTGGAATGGCCATGTGAAGTGGGAAGGTGGTGGAGAGGCAGGGCTCAGTGTGGACTTCTCTTTCCTGGCTGAGAAGATGGCTGTCTTTGTAAGCAGGTTGTATTTCAGAATGTGAGCTTTGTGTCCACTCTGACTAGAGATAAGGGAGAGTCAGCAGACAAATGTCAGCTGGTGAGATCTGGCTGGCGTTTACAGCCCAAGGTAAGTAGCTACGAGTAAGAGACAAGAGTCTCACCTGAAAGCACACGTGCAAATACAGACAAACACACACACACACACACACACACGATAAAAGTTAGAAAGAAGGATATGATACACACTACTGATAAGTAATCACTGTACACTGTTTCTTCCCCTTCAACATGACTTCTTTCCTTCTTTTTTGTTTTTGTTTTTGTCAAATTTATCATTTGGCCATTATGGTGGTTTGAATAAAAATGCTCCCTCATAGGTTCATTGTGGTGATATTTTAATTGTGCTGAAATGTGGTTTTATTTGTATGTTAATAAATAAAGTTTGTCTGGAGATCAGAGATCACATAACTAGCCATAAACAGAAGTCAGGCGGTGGTAGCCCATGCCCTTAATCCGATCACATGGCAGACAGAGTCTCTGTGTGTTCAAGGACACAGCCAAGTGTGGTGACACACGCCTTTAATCCCAGTACCAACCATAGAGACCTGGAGGTCTGTATAGACAGGCAGTGATGAAGAAGTGATGTGGTTGGGCTTAGAACCAATGAGAAGGCAGAACAGGAAGGCAATAAAAGCACAGGTTAGACAGGAAGAAGCTCTCTGTCTGGGAAAGCTACAGTGTGGTGGTAAGTTAAGGCTAGTTGTGGCTCTTCACTAGTTCTCTGATCTCTTCAGCTATTACCTCTGTATTTGGCTCTGTGTTTCTTATTTAATAAAACTGTTTAGAAATTTGTCTACAGTTCATAGATTTGAATACTTGGTCTCCACACTATTTGAAAGGATTGGGAGGTGTGGCCTTCTTGGAGGAAGTGTATCACTGAGGGTGGGCTTTGAGGTTTCAAAGAGCCCATGCCAAACCCAGAGTCTCCCTCCTCCTGCTGCCTGTGGATCCAGATGTAGAACTCTCAGCTCCTTCTCCAGCACCATATCTGTCTGCATGCCGCCATGTTTCCCTCCGTGATGACAATGGACTGAGTCTCTGACACTGTAGCCAGCTCCAAGGAAATGCTCTCCTTTTTAAGAGTTGCTGTGATCATGGTGTCTCTTCACAGCAATAGAAGAACACTGATTATGACAGCCATCAGTTGCCAATAAACAAGGAGCTATTCTGAGTTTACCGAAGAGTGATGCCTGTCGCCAAGATACCCTAGAGCTGGAAGCAGAAATTGGCCAAGAATCTAGGAAGGCAGGAACTTGAGGCTGCAGATGGAAGAGTCCACTAGCACGGTTATCACACCGAGTGTGAAGGAAGGGAAGGGTGGGTGTGGATGAGGATGCTGGGTGGTCAGGAGGAATACACTGGACAAATAATTGGCTTTACTTGCCCAGCACTCCTTGTTGTCACCATGAACCCTTCCTTCCCCCATACTTGAGTCAAACTGCTCTCAAAGAACCAAAGCTACACCCCTCCAGCTTGGGTGGTTGTAACTCAGGTCTGATGTACAAAGTTATCTCCCCAGGTTATGAGGCCCCAGGCACAACAGTAGCCAGATGCATAGTTTTGCTGGAATGACTGGAAAAGAGACACACTCTTGGGACAGGGACAGTTTGGATGACAGGTGTAAGTCTGTAGTTCTTGGGGGAGAGTGGTATCATGGTGGTGGGGGTTGGGGGGAGAATGCTTTAGGGTAAAACCTATGCAAAGGACAGCAGAAAAAGAACCAGAATAGAAAAGAGAATGAGAAACAATGTCCTTTTCGTTGCCCTTTGGAGTTGGTAGACTGGACACTTACGGGGGGAGCACACCTTGTAAACTTTCTCTCATTTGGGTAGGGGTCTCTCTTATCCTCAAATGAGACAATACAGATCATGCTTTCCTAGTCACCAGGCGCCAGCAGACACAGATGGGGAAATCCTCTTTAAGAAAACATGTGACCCAGAGACGCCACGTGGAATCTGCTGGTTTCTAGTGACAGCTGACAGTGGCACCCGTGTCGGTAAAAGTCTGTTCCTGCTGGTAATGCACACCACAGCCCTGAGTGCTGGGCATGGGGGATTAGAGGCAGGAGCAGAGTCTTCATGGGAGCTCTGATGGCTGGAAGTTCGGCCTCTTGGCCATTCTGTGAGCTGCCAAATATGCTTGAATAAATTTCTCTTTGGTTTCATCAGCTAGTCGGGTTTCTGCTGCTTTAAAATACAACTTGTAGCTGGGTGGTGGTGGTGCATGCTTTTAATCCCAGCACTCGGGAGGCAGAGCCAGGCAGATCTCTGTGAGTTCAAGGCCAGCCTGGTCTACAGAGTGAGATCCAGGACAGGCACCAAAACAACACAGAGAAACCCTGTCTCGAAAAAAACCAAAAAACAAACAAACAAACAAATACAACTTGTAGTACTAATGTAGCAATCAGCAAATACTTGATATGTCGTTGTGCACTGTTCTGAAATAGGGATTACTAGTCCCTTTTGTATCGGTCAGCTTTGTAATTGTCCAGTATCAGGACGGTTGAAAAAATGCCTGAGGCAAGTATGAAGTAGAAAGCGCTGATTAACTGACACCTTAGGAGGTTCAAATCCAAGTCAGGTAACCTGTTGGTCTGGGCCTCCCTCAGGTGATATTGGCACAATTTGACCAGAGCACAGCCAAATAAACCATTCCCAGCACAAGCCCACGGCTGCAGATCCAGAAAACTGAACAAGTAAGGCATGGTGGCACATACCTTCGATCCCAGCATTTAGGAGGTTGAGCCAGGTGGACCTCTGTGAGTTTAAGGTCATCTTGGTCTATATAGCAAGTTCCAGGCCAGCCAAGGCTGTCTAGTAATCCCGATCTCAAAAAAAAAAAAAAAAAAAAAAAAGGCAAGCCCCACAGTCATCTTCAAGGGCATCCTTTTATAAGACCCCACCTTATAAACCCTACCTCCCAACACCATACCTAGCCCCGCATTTTTACATAAGGGAACCTCAAGGACACTTCATCAAAACCAAAATGCTACTGGACAGATGAAAAACAGATTTAGCAATATTGAGTACATCCTACTTACTATTAATGATACTAATTATCAATAACTAACACTGATAGGCCATGTATCTAATAACTCATAGAGCAGAGATTTGAATTCTTCTCTTTTGTTTAAATCTCCAAAGTTCATGTTTTTGTGGTACGTCATTGGAAGCATTCTTTTATAACTGCAAATGTGATTTAGGCTCTACCAGTGGGACACTCAGAACCGCCACAAGAAGAGAGGGAATCCACACCGAGGCCTTAATCGTGACTACAAATCAGGTACAGCACAGATGGGCCAACAGTGAGGGCGCCCGCTCTGCGCTGTGGCCCTTGGGTAACGTGATCTTGGAGCCTGCATGTGGCCCTTGGGTAACGTGATCTTGGAGTCTGCATGTGGCACTTGGCCGGGTTATTGCCAAGATCTCTTCTGGACAGGTGGGTTATATGACGAGATGCTGGGAGTGTTCCTGCCAGTCCAGACCAGATGCCTCCTCAGCCAGTACTTGCCACATGGATTACCTATTCCCTATGAGTTACTGCTTGAAGACTTGACTGGTTCTTGTGGCCTGCTTCTGAATCCTATCTAACATGAGCATACGGAAGGGTCAAGTGCCGTAGAAACAAGGGGAGAATCAACCTCCCAGTGTAACATGTCGTCGTGAAGAACACAGCCTGAAGGGTTTTGTACTGCTGAATTTTCTCCAATGCTCGGAGAAAAAATAAGTTTGTTTATTCTTTATAAAGCTAGTCAGCACCACCTGTTTAAGTGGTGTGAGGACATTCAACTCGGTTTAGCACAGAGTGCAAGCAGTGGAAGCCCCTTAGAGATCTCCATGGCTGAGGAGACTCTTAGGAAAATGAAACAAATTGTTCCAAAGTCACACATCCAAAGCAGTTGCAGAACGAGAAGGCACACCCAAGGCTAATGATGCCTGCACCAGATCAACTTCCATGACATCAGCTAAAACCCACACTGGACACAAACCACTCATTCCCGAGCACCCGACAGTGATGCCCCAGCAGCCAGAGTCTTACGCATCCTCTGTCTAGGTTTTAGTCTTATCATCATCTTAAACATTTGACAGAGAAGCTCAATTCCAAAGACACTGTCCCTAAAAATAACTAAAAGACACGCTGGAAAAAAATTAGCATAATGTATTTTTTAAAAAAATCTATAATTTACAGTGTAATCTAAAAATGTGTGACAAAGTAATTCTTGTGCAGAGAAAACTCCCCTGGGATGTTTGGTTCCATTTAAAAGCGTCTGGGTATGGGGGTTGAGGGAGCAGCAGCTTGTGGCACTCTTCCACCAGGGTAAAATGTTATTCCTGTGACTCACAGCGAGAGGCTTGACGAACACTCGGAGTCGATATAGAGGTTCTTGCCATCAGGATAAAATGAGAATTGCAGTGGGTGGTCCTAGTCTAGCCTTCTGCTTCTGTCCTGGCTCAGGTGGTTGCCCTGGAAACAGTGGGGTGGCAAACAAATCTATTTGGAACTTTTAAAGAGAGCCTGCACATGAGGCCTGATTTTGATTTGCCCTCCGGCTTTCCGAAAGGCTCTCTTCCTCGGAGAGGGCGCGCCCCTTTGGACTACCTTGAAAGCTGGTGCAGTCCAGCGTCTTTGGCAAGGTCCAGTTGGCTGGCTGGCCAGAGTTTGGCAGACCGCGGGGAAAGGGGCTCTGCCGATCATTATTTAGCCTTGGCTCCTCCACACAGATGGTTCTGATCTTCTCCTCCCCCACCTAAGAATTTTTCTAAAATGACACCCAAGTTTTTCTTGGCAGGAGTATCATTCCTGGCAAACAGTTCACTGCAGCACTAATTATGATGACAGCACTAATGGAGAAGATAATCATATTAAATGGTTCTTATTCTGTTCCGTGTGATGAATCAGTGATTGCCATGAAATGTGTTCAACAGCCAGGAGTAAAGAGAAAGGGTAGCACACCCATGGGACAAGTTAAGATTTTAAGGACTCCAAAATCCGGCAGGAGACGGGCAGAATGATATCCGAGTAGTGCTGGATGTGAGAGCTTGTACCTCACTCACTGATCAAGAAACCCCATTCTCCTCCAGAGTCTTTCATAGCAGACATGATTCTGACACTTGTACGCACAGCAAAGAAGACCTTACTCAAAAGGATCTCAGTAGGGAGGCCTGTGCCCCAGAAGGTGAGAGGGAACAAGCTCTTGTCTCCGACAAAGACAAGTTGGGGTTGATGGCCCCTGAGCAGAATGGCTGGGAGGGGACACTGAGCTGAGAAGATTCTTTCTAAATTGATTTTCCTCCTTTGCTGCTGAGCACAGCCCACATAACAAAGGAAAGGCGTAAGAAAGGTACTCAGATACCAAGGGTATTCGGGTATCAAACTCCTCAACAAATTGACAAGCCATGCTTACTAAAACTGGGCTAGGCAAGCCAAAGACAAGCAAACGAGCCAGTGTAAAGGCCCAGTGGAGAAAGGGATTCAGAGGAGCCAGTTATGGTTTGACTCTAGAATGTTCCCCACAGGCTCAGACTGGAATACTCAGTCCCCAATTTGTGGTACTTATTTAAAAGCCATGGGAGACTTGAGGTGTGGCTTGACTGAGAAAAGAAAGGCCGTCTTTGGAAGCTGTACCTGTTTCTGGGTCCAGTCCCAAGCTCTTTGCCTCCCGGTTCACCATGATGGAGGAGCACTGTCTCATGTTCCCACCGCCCTGAGCTCTGCCATGCCTTCCCCGCTGTGACGGACTAGACCACTTCTGTCGGGTCTTTTGGTCACAGAGAAGCCAAAGTAACTAATGTAGATGCCAAGGGAAAACACTTCCTGATACAGGATGGGCAAGGGCTTCCTGAAAGGGTTCTAATAGAATAAAAAACAGCCCTAAGAATTGACAAATGGGACCTTATGAAACCAAAAAGCTTCTACACAGCAAAGGAAACAATTAAGGGAAGAGACAACCACCCAATGAGAGAAAATCTTTGCAAAATCCACATCTGACAGAAAGTTACTGTATAAAATCTAAAAAGAAATTCAAAACTTAACTACCACAAAACAATCTAATCAGTACATGGGTAAATAAAATGTACAGACACGTCCCAAAAGCTGGGCAGATGGCCAGAAGATACCTGGGAAAATGGTCAGTGTTCTTAGCTATTAGGGGAATGCAAATAAACACAGTCAACCACTTAGCCATTTCTCCAGCTTCCTAATAAAGATTCTGAAATAGCCTCATTCATTTAGTCAAAGATTCATTTGGAAAGCTGAGAGTGGTGGTGCACACCTTTAATCCCAGCACTCCAGAGGCAGAGCCAGGCGGATCTCTGTGAGTTTGAGGCCAGCCTGGTCTACAGAGTGAGATCCAGGACAGGCACCAAAAACTACACAGAGAAACCTTGTCT
>CABHPH010144410.1:29264-41817 GCA_902168325.1 Peromyscus nudipes
TTTTTTTTTTTTTTTTTTTTTTTGGTTTTTTTGAGACAGGATTTCTCCATGTAGTTTTGGTGCCTGGCCTCGAACTCACAGAGATCTACCTGGCTCTGCCTCCCAAGTGCTGGGATTAAAGGCGTGCGCTACCACCACCTGGCTACTTAGATGTTTTTATTCAAATACGATAGTGTTCATCCATAGAAAGCCTACTTACTAAAATATTGATGTACAATTATATGTTTTCATTTTATATTAATGTATGTCTTTGTTTTTTTCCTGTAAAATTTATACGAGGAAAAGAAACATTCTCATTTGTTGTTTAAGCAACAATAAATGTAGTTACAATGTGTTGTGACCGAGGGTTTGTTTGGGGGGAGGGAGGATGGCTTCCATGGTGGAGGCCACCCTCTTTTTTCTCAACTTTTCTAAACCCTAATCCAGCTATACTTACACTCGTTTCCGCAAAAGTGTGCTGTTCCTGAGAAGATACTTTCCCCGCTGGACTTGAAAGAGATGAAGAGGGTTCCTTGCCAGAGGCCTGCTTGAAAAGCCATCAGGGTGGTCTTAACTCATCAGTAATGTCTTATGGACATTATTCATCTTTTTACGGATTTGTGTTCACATTTGTGTGAAGACCTGAGTCCTAGAAAGGGATGTGGTAGAGGGAGCCCGGAACAAGTCTGACGCTGGAGCTAAAGAGGGGGAGAGTCCAGGGAAAGCATCCTTGGGGGAGGAGCTGAATTAATTGCCTGTTAAATCCAAAGCACAGTCACCTATGTGAGGAGAAAGAGAGAGAGGAGGGAAAATGGGAAAGGGAAGGAAAAGAGAGATGCAGAAGGAAAGAGAGAGGGAGGGAGGGAGGAAGGGAGGGAGGGAGGGAGGGAGGGAGGGAGGGAGGGAGGGAGGGAGGAGATCAAATATGAGGGCAAACTGGAAGCCCAATTGAGAAGCAAGTTAGACATCATGACAGAGGAAGAAACTAAACATTGAGATGGTTTTGTGGCTTTTTAAACATGGGTGCCAGCAGCCCTAGCCTGTGGATGGAAACTCTCACCTGGCCATTCTTCCACTGGCTGTATCCTGTAGTTTGTGCAGCTTGAGTGGGTTCTCAGCCGGGGTGGGGGCATGTCACATCTCCTCATCCAGTTGGTTTCCTTCTTAAGAGAAGGACCGGAATGGGCTGTGGTACTGATGAGGATCCAGAGCTTTGATAACTGGGCTCTTCTAGCTCAGCTTCAGGATGAAGGGAAGGACGTTAAGTCTAGGGAAATGTCCCAGTACAGGGCTAGAAGAAACTGGCAAAAACAAACCTCATCATTCCTTTTATTATCAAAGCAGAAGCCACCAGAAGACAACTGTGGTGTTTCCCACCATCATGCTCACTGATGTTTTCCTTTCCGTCTCGTGACGGCAAATCCATTCTGGATTCCAAGTCCTCTTAGACCTGGCCACTTGTGGCCAGGACCCTCTCTCACTTATGTAAAGTCTTTCCAGCACTAGTTCTCTCCAGCATCTCAAGATTTCCCTTTCTAGTCGTTCATTTCGGCAGCTACTGACCTATTATTTACCCATCATCTGTATATCTTTTCCCCACCTACTGCCTATATACTCATCTGTCTATTCATCCATCCGTCAGCTATCTACATTTTTGTATCTGTGTTTTATTTCATCTTAAATATGTTCTCCCTACAATATATGCTCTTCTCTATCTACCCACTGCCGCTACTCAGCTCTCTACATCATCTGAGCAAGCCTCTCACTTGACGTCTTAGTGGTCCTAGACTGCACCCTGGTTCAGTTTGGCTGTGCACTGTTGGTTTCTCTGAAGCCTGCAGCCAGCCTCTTTTCTCTTTTTCTCATTTTTTTTTTCGGAGCTGAGGACCGAACCCAGGGCCTTGCGCTTGCTATGCAAGCGCTCCACCACTGAGCTAAATCCCCAACCCCTCTTTTTCCCAATTTTTGAGTCATTTAAACTCTCTTCTTTAGATACACATGCTCACTTTGTGGGAGGTCTTAACCCAGGGCTTTAACTTGTATCTCTGTCAATAGCTTTCCGATCTATGTTTTCCAGCCCTGACATTCCCCCCCCCCAGCTGTAGACTTAGCAAATCTTTCTACTTGACATTTCCATCAGATAACTAATAAGCATTTCAAATCAAACATTCTCAAAATAGAGCTTGATCGTCTCTCCCAAACTTGTTTGTACCAGTTTTCTCTGCTGTAGCGACTGGCCTTACTTATCTTGTAGCTCAGCTCATATACTTACACCTATATAGCGTCCAAGCCCAGTTATGGGAGCCCCTGCCGCTGGCTCGTTGACCTCTTTGTGAAGACCAGGACCGAGGATCCTGGATATTCCTAGCAGATGATGGCCAAAAGCGGTGCTGCGGTCTGTGCTCATGGCTCTGCAGCATCTGATTGCAGATGAATGGCAGATCCAAAGCGCTTGGAGAAGGTGATTGGTTCTGCACTTCTGTATCTAATTAACCACCCCAGCCTGGTGGACAAGAGATCTTGTTCTCAAGAGGGTGGCAATTAAACTTTTCCAAAAGCCAGTTTCCTAAAGAAGGCCTGTCCCCTGGGGCACAACATCCCCATTTCAATGGCTGGAGACTGTCAAGTGGATTGGGCTGTTTGGGTAGATTAGGAAAGACTGAAAGAATTACACAAGTAATTCTAATTACTTTGTAGAAGGCTTCATTTGCACCTGAGAACCAAGAAAAAACTTTTCCTACTGAGCAAGCCAAAGAGAAGAAATGAGAGAAGAATTGTCTGCTAAACTCTAGGAGTTGAGCCATCTGGTAATGAGCCGTGTGGGGCCTGACTCCAAGACTCTGAGTAAAGAAGCACGGAGCAGCTATTTTGGCTGGACAGCTTGGTCTAGGAACACCGCCATTTTCTTGGACATGTACTTTTCAGGGCTGGCCTGCAGGTGGTGGTGCAGCCCACAGAGGACTGTACAGGCAAGAGACTGATAGGATGTTAGACCTAGGTAGATGTCCGTATTAGGATTTCGTCCAAGTGTGTCTTGCCTACTTGCTTCCGGATATGATTCATTAAGCATGAGGGAATGACGATGGAGCAGAATGAGACCTTAGCCTGCCAAGTAACTCCTTGCCTATTGATCTCAAAACCTCTTCCTCATCCAGACTAATGACAAAAGAAAAGGCCCTTTCAGGATGTGCTTAAAATGTCCTTTCTTGTTAGGTTGTGAGTATCCACAAAGAAGGCGTCTATGGGGTTAAGTGGCCACTTCTCTCACGATGCTGGTGTACTGACTGGTCCCTAGACTCAACTGAGCAGGTGAGTATCTTCTTCAGACAAGTCAATCATTGTTCTTGTCCAAGCTACCATCTATGTGTACTGGGGTCTGTATGAGTTGAGAAGGCCCATGGTATTACCTGGATCGTCATTGGTCAGCGATCCAGTGATGAGAGTTTCTACTATGAAGTGTTTTGTTTTTTCTCCCAGTCTAGACTTTTGAGGTAACTATCCCTGAAATTCATGGTTCTGGTCATCTGACTGTACCTCCCTCCCGCCCCATTCAGCTAATTCTTGGCCAGAGCCCGCTGAATGTACCTCTGTGCTCTCAAAACCAGGGTGTCTGTCAGAACACTTGGATTCACAGGATCACCTGTGCAACACCAAGCCATGTGAGCTCAGCAGTGGCAATGGCTCACACTCATCTGTCAACTTGCCTCCCACAGCCGCCTCCTCATCTCCACTCATCGCCAAGAATCTGGCCTCTGGCCTTCTTGCGTCTTCTTCTGTTCCTTTTTCCTTCCACTTGGGATCGGGCGGGGCAGTCTTTCAGCAGGGTCACTTGTTCAGCATCTCCTTGCGAGCTATAGCAGTGAGCTACATTGCCTGTCTTCCATGGGCAGAAAGGATCTTTCTCAGACTTAAGAAAAGACACCAAAAATTGTACCCAGCCCCATCTTAGTTATTAATAAACTTGAACCTAAGAAACCCTGGACAGTGTCTAAGTCTTGCTGTGAAACCGATGCAAAATGTGATCAAAGCAGAGATCAGAACTTGAGTGCTCACAGCTATGCTGTCCGTCAAGCTCCAAGTGGGTGTTTACATTAAAAACAAACTCGGGGCTGGAGTTAAGAGCTCAGCAGTTCAAACTGCTTGCTACTCTCACAGAGGACATGAGTTCGGTTCCCGGCATCCACATCAGTCCATAACTCAGTTCCAGGGGAATCAGACGCCTCTTTGCACCCACAAGCACATACCACCCCACCCCGGACACAAATGCGTAGTTAAAAATAAAGCCTTCAAAAAGAATAATAAGATAAATAAACTTAATTCAAATATAAAAATTCAGGCTCCTCAATCATACAAGCCGCAGCTCAAACCTTCAGTAGTTGTTTAGGTAGCGAAGAGCATGACTGCTCTTCTGGAGGACAGCTGCTCTCTCCGGAAGATCTAAAAGCCTCTTTCTAGATGTGTGGGAAACTTCCTGGAAGAATAAATTCTGCCAGACACGGCATTACATCTGAAAAGATATTCTCAAACAATTATTCATGATCTTCTTGCTCTGGACTCCCAAGAGGCTGGCTTAGCAAGCCTCACCCACTTTCTCAAGGGCCAGTGCTGTTCTCTGTCCCTCCTTACAGGAGGCTGTATGAGTTCCAAGGCCCCAAGATTTTATCCATGAGCTGTTTAAGATTTCAATACAGCCACATCAGAACATTAATCCAAGAAGAGGGTCCTCTGAGTGTGGGGCCTAGTATGACTGCATAGTTTCATACCTATGAAGCTGGCCCTGCTCTAAGATAATCACACCCAAAAGAGAAATCAAGGCAGCCCCTGTGGGCTTACTAAGGAATTTACTCATGAGCACCAATGCCAGAGTCCACAGCTGCTCTAGTGCTGGCCAAGCTCAGATGTTAATTCAGACAGCTGCTCAGGGAATGTCTGTGGCTAGAGCAAGCTATCCGGCCAAAAAGAAGTGGCAGGAAGCAGGGCCTTAGGATGTATTGGAAAGCCAACTCCTGGAAGGTCTGAGTGTGCCAGGCGCCTCCAGATGCATATGTTTCCATCACAGCCAGGGGTGTGCCCAGCTGGGAAGGCTGAGACTTGTCACATCATTTCAGAGAACTGGAGAACAGGGAAAAGATGGCACACCCAGGGCCTTCAGCACTGGGAATGGCATCCTGATTTCCTACCTGGACTCTGAGTGTGGCAGACTGTGGGGTCTAATCTGCCTCCATCTGAGAGAAGAGGTTTCTAGAAGAGATCAGGACATCAGAGCATCCAAATAAGTCATCAGTGCAGAAAATCTACCTGTCCATCAAGCAGAGGGAAACCTAGGAACAAAAAATGAAAGGACTAAAGTGGAGGGACATATTCAGATGTTGCAAACACTTTTTAAGATCAGTTCATTCCCAGCCGGGCGGTGGTGGCACATGCCTTGAATCCCAGCACTCGGGAGGCAGAGCCAGGCAGATCTCTGTAAGTTCGAGACCAGCCTGGGCTACAGAGTGAGTTCCAGGACAGGCTCCAAAGCTACAAAGAGAAACCCTGTCTCAAAAAACAAAAACAACAACAACAACAAAATTTACCTATATACTACTTCTAAGAGGTACACCTAAGACATGATAATTCAGAGAGGTCATTATATAAACAAATGGGCAAAATACATTAGAAAAATTATTTTAATTAAATATATAACAATATTATCATTAAGTTTTTGAATTGGTTGGAAAAATATAATGGATAAGGGATGTCATTGCACAGTGGCAGAAAGATTAAATGAATAATTCACAATGAAAGAATGCCATTTGAGGCCTATGTGTTGGGGCAGTGCATGTGTATGATGTCAAAAAATCACAAAGAGAAAACAAATTCATAATCATGCTGTGGGTATAAATAACAACCTTAATACTCCTAAGTCACAGGGAACACATTCTCTCTAGCCCACGGGCAACTTGTACAGAAGTAAATTTCAAGCAAATACTGATGACCAAAAGTCACCTCAGACATGTTTTCTCAAAGTTCAATACGCTTAGAAATCAGCATAATAATCACATTATTGCCATTCACTTCAGAACTCCTAACTACTACTGGAAAAAAATGCAAATTAGCAAATTTTAGTGCAGCTAAATGAATACACAGTACCAAGATATATAGAACTTTTTAAAAAAAAAAGATTTATTTATTTATTATGTATACAGTGTTCTGTCTACATGTATGCATGCAGGCCAGAAGAGGGCACCAGATCTCATTACAGATGGTTGTGAGCCATCATGTGGTTGCTGGGAATTGAACTCAGGACCTCTGAAAGAACAGCTATTGCTCTTAACCGTTGAGCCATCTCTCCAGCCCCAATATAAAGAACTTTAAAGGAATATAATAGAAAGAAAATGAAGCATGTATCCTAAATATTAAATTAAAAAAAAAATCTGAGCTGAGCTGGGCAGCAGTGGTGCACGCCTTTAAACTCAGCACTCGGGAGGCAGAACCAGGTAGATCTCTGTGAGATCGAGACCAGCCTGGTCTACAGAGCAAGATCCAGGACACCAAAGCTACATGGAGAAACCTTGTCTTGAAAAACAAACAAACAAAACCAACCAACCAAACAAACAAACAAACAAAAACCCAAAAAAACAAAAAGAAAAGAAAAGAAAAGAAAAGAAAAGAAATGATTCCTACTACTAAGTAAAGCCAAAATCACTATTCTGAAGAATATTTTATATAAACTGTAAGCATAGCCTTATGTCTGCCTTCCTCCCAAGTGACTGCTTTTTGTCACAAGTATTCACTAATAAGTTCCTTATGCCCAGTCAGAAGCATACACGCTGCCTGCCGTGCGTGCCTTAACTGTGCATCTATTTATACGGGATGACGGGTACTTTCCCCAATAAACCTCACCACTTTTCCTGCTAAGAAACGGAGTGCTGACTAAATGACTTGGTGACACTTGGAATTATCCCTACCCTTTCCCCAACAGTAAGAGGACTCGACACACGGCAGAGTTTGGCTACAAACATGAACAGCTCTGGGGTATATCAGAAGGGAAGGGCATGCAACAAAATCCATCTTTCTAAACTTTCCTCGCCAGCTTGAGCAAAGGCGGGAGGGATCTGGAGATCTCAGGGCGGGTTATTTCCGCTAGTCTGTGATCAAGAAGAGAACTCTGAGTCTGCCAGGTCTAGAGCTCAACTACTTCCCACAGCGAGCCTTCCCGTGTGTAATATTACATTTCAAAAGCACTTTGTCTTTGTGAGCCAGTTACCTTCCTAGAGGCGTGACTTTAATCTCCGTCAAACCAAGGACCACATTGGGGACAATGTCGCTGCCCTCTGCTAGAACAGCTACACTTGCAGGGCCCCGTACCCTCCTGCTGCTTTATACCAGCTTGCAGATGACGATGGCGAGGAAGCTGGGGAGAGGCTCAGGGTGAGGCTGGGGTGAGGGGTCGGGGGGTGGGGAAGCTGGGGGGTGGTGGGGTGGGGTCAGGGGAGAGGAGAGAAGCACTATGCTCGCCTCTTTTTCCTGTCTTCCATTTCACAACTTCTTCCTTTCCATGCCTGCTGGTGCGCTTGCTTGCCTTGTGTTGGAGCCAAAAGACAGGTCAGCTCCATTGCTTCTTATCCAAGTTGGCAGAGGCTGTGGCAGCAGGGTGGTAACTCTGCCCGATGTTCCCAAGCTGTGGCTGGGACGCTTCCAACAGCAAAGTCACTCAGTAAACAGTCCTCTGTTTTTTCCTTGGGTTGGCGGAAGTATCACTGGGCCCTTGTACTACCCACTCCTTACTTTTCAAGAAGCCCACGGACCAGAAACTTCCCAGGTCTCCCTGTCTTCAAAGAACCTTTGGGTAGGTATAAAACACCTCTGACATGCCGTCATTTCTGCTCTAAACCCAATACATGGCTTCCTGGGAATCTCTACTTTGGGTATTATTTCCTGTACATCACTGAGTTCAACACTCAAAAACTTTATTTAATGTCTGTGTTAAGCCTGGCTTTGCTCCAGAGTAGGGTGGGGGCAGGGAGACAAATAAATACTGCTCTTAATAGTGTTTTATTTTTAAAAGTTTACAAACTAATTGGAGACAGAAACACCCAGGTGGAACTAGTACAGTACTGAGAAAAATGTCTATAATCATCAAAAGCATGGGAGTAAAGATGTGAGAGACATGGTGGCCTGAGCTGGAGATGGGTTTGCAAGAGGGGCGGAGGATTAAGGAGGACTTACCTAGAGGGGAAGATAGTCAAGGCTTGAGAGGCTGACCCCAGTAGAGCAGACTGAGACTATCAGACCAGTCTAATAAAGCAGCTTGGACCCCAGAAAGATAGGAAAGCACACAAGCAAATCAAAGCCAGGAGCCAGCATAGAGCAATAAGCCATCAAAGACTCCCTTATCTTGATATATGTTGAATCCCAGAGACCAAAGGAGCCTCTTGAACCACGTTTTCCACACCATGCTTTCATTTTACAGGTGAGAACTGAGGATTAGAGCACGAAGCTATTTCACCATCTCAAGCAACAGAGAGATCTAAGCCAGAGTGGAAAGTCACCTCCAGCACTCCGGATTCCACTGTTCACACCCTGCTTCCACACCACAGTGCTTTACCCAGATGGCACAAGCCCCGCCAGGCCAGTGACATGCTAAGAGTAAGGACATAGGTCTCAGGCAGAAGTATCCGGAAGGGCAAAGCTCACTCTGTGCACGGATCTCGACTTTTCTTGAATTTCGCTGCATGTTGTATCACATTTCAGTGGCTCTCAGGATTCTCCATTGGCCCCACCCAGCCTTTATGACCTTCATTCCCAGCACTGCCCAACCTCTAGTCTCCAGCCAGATGCCCCACTCAATCCCCCGGCTTTTGCTGGGCCCCTGCGTGTGGCTGGGACGCTGCCCTCTCATCCCCTTCTCCTCCAAGGCTGCTTTCCCTGTTACCACCTAGAGGTAAAGTTCAGGACTCAGGCTGCCTCAAGTCTCTTCTACACCATCGTTTAGTTCTAGGCAACCTGATTCGATTCATTTCAACACACTTTACAAAGGACCTATCATGTGTCAGGCATCTTACTAGGCACTTGAAATTCCAGGAAAAGTAAAGCATGGGTACGAAGAGTCTAGATAGGGAAGGGAGATACAAAAACAAATCAATCATAGGAATAAGTGAAAGAAACACAGTCTAGAACAGTGGTTCTCAAACCCTTTGGGGATGGAACGACCCTTTCACAGGGGGCGCTTAAGACCATCAGAAAACACAGACGTTTACATAACGATTCATAACAGTAGCAAAATTACAGTTATGAAGCAGCAACCAAAATTTTATGGTTGGGGGCCACCACAACATGAGGAACTATGCTATAGGGTCACAGCATTAGGAAGGCTGAGAACCACTGGTGTAGAAGAAGAAAAGGGAAGGGGCCCCATGGATAGAGTGGTGTCTGAGGTCAGTTAGTGGACGAAAGGGAGCACTTAGGGGCCAGTTTGTAGAAAGAAGGAAAAGTGGCAGAGAAGACCGGATGTGGTAACTCAGACCACCCAGGGGCTCAGGTTTAGTGCCCAACATTTTATCCCTTAGGACTGGGTTTGGTACTGGGGCTGGCTGTGTCTTCAGTGCGGTGTGCAGATAGAAGACCTGGAAGAGGAAAGGCACGAGAGATGGTGAGGAGCTTCTCCACGGGCTTTGATGAATGGATGTAGTCAACCTAACTTGGTGCTTAGGACCTACATGGAGGAAATTACTGAAGACAGAGCTTGAAGCAAATACATGCAGATGGAAACGGAGGGGAAGGCGCCGCGCCGCGAGAAAGAGCGGTGCTATCATCTGTTGCTTAGCTGTTTCAGGTACGTAACTTTCTCCTGAGACACCTTTCCTAAATCCTTCAAGGACAGGAATTATCTTTCAAATGTCCTTTTCATAGTTCCAAGTCACTCACACAGCTCTGGATGCACAGTGGGCGTTTGATCAATTATCAAGAATCTTTTGGGGGCCTGACAAAATTTTAAAAGGAAGAAAGAAAAAGAGAAAAATCCTCCTATTTGTTCATGACGGGAACTTGTTTTTATTCCCCAAATCTGTGACTAAGAATGAAAATTCATAAGCTTTTACAAATCCACATTTGAAAGAAAGATGGTGTGTGTAATTAGAAGCTTATGGTCGGCTAATGAGGGCCAGAAGATCCCAGTTAAAGCCAACATCTCATCTCCAAGCAACCTTCCTCGCTGTGTGGGCACCCTAACTGCTAAGTTTATTTAATAGATCAAATTAAATGGTTGACTGCTCGCGAAGGGCATCTCGGGGACTTGGGACTTAGGTTGGCTTTGGTGCTCGTTTCTCCAAGCTCGTTACTGACAGAAGTACCCAGTCTTGTTATCTTAAAAATCAAGCTACTTCTAGATACAAAGACTCATAAAAGACTGTGTACATACTGGTTATTTTCCTGGAGGAGAAACACAAGGTATAGAGGATTCATTTATTTTAATTTATCTTATTTTATTTTACCAATTCTTACTCCATTCCTCCCAAATCTGATCAAGCTCTGAAAAAAGTCTTGATCACACATACATGTATGTATATGTTTTAAGTGCAAAGGGTAATTTTTAGTTCCATAAAGACAAGAATCCTTGTTGTGTGTTTATATTACAACGAATACACCATTTTTGTGGGCTGGCAGTGTGGCCCAGTGGTCGAGTACCTGTCTGATGTGTACAAGGCTCTGTAGACCCCAGTACTGCACATGCTATTTTAAAATCATAACTATCGAGATACTGTAGTGTTCGGATGGTGTTCTAAACAGTTAACAATGGTACTGTATGTGCCTCAGCTACTGAGAACAGACCCTTGAACGACCTGGAGAGAGACCAGTTGGTTCATTAAACCTACACATAAGAGCTCTGTGTCAACCTTGGTATAGTGTGCTGGTAAGCTCCCATTGTTCAGCCACGTCCCTCTCTGCAACACCCACACATTTTCCTTGGGAGACAGTGCCATTCTGAGCCTCTACTCCCCCAGTCCACAAGGCAGAGCATGGATCCAGATTCAGCCAACCAATGTGGGGAGACATGGGAGGAAGGGATTTGGCTAATTAAAGGGCTCTGTCCTCCTCACCTCAGTCATTAATTGACTGACAAATGGGTGTGACGCTGGCTAAACCAGGCACAGTCCTCCCAGAGCCTTTCCTCATCAACTAATGAGGATGAATTCTCTCCTTGGGAGATTGCTAAACTTGAAGAATGTGAGCCTGAGGCACCCGGAGGCCATCTTGCCTTTGTAGAGGACAAATGGTAACTGAAGGCAGAAGTTGAGAAGAAATAAGTGAATGTACAAGGGGAAGAAACAAAACGGTGAGGCATCATGGCTTGACTCTGGATCTAACTGTTTCCACAGCCAGCTACAGTCTACTGGACTTTCTAGTTAATCAAATAATTTTTTTTCTTTTCCATTTTTGCTTACATGAGATTCAATGAAATAATTTCTGACTTTACCATTCACCTAAGACCTAATTAATAATTTATCTACATAAGGTGATTCTATAAAATTTCCATTACACAGTGCTTATAAAATCTTGGACTTGGGGTTGGGGATTTAGCTCAGTGGTAGAGCACTTGCCTAGCAAGCCCAAGGCCCTGGGTTCAGTCCTCAGCTCCGAAAAATAAAATTAAAAGAAAAAATCTTGGACATAATTGAAAAGGCTGCTTGTCCTAAGACTCCAGACTAATACATCATACAACCAGAAACCATCATGGGTCCTTAACCAGAGGAAAACCAAACACAGATGCCGGCAAAAGATGTATGGAAATAATCAGAGCAACATGTGCTCATCCAGAAGTGTGTGTGTGTGTGTGTGTGTGTGTGTGTGTGTGTGTTCTTAATTTTCAAAGATGACAAATACCATTTCTTTCTGTTAGCATCACAGAAAAGAACTAATTGACTGCACCTTAAAATAATTGGAATTATTTTAGTCTCTTTCTCTAATTATTTGCAACACTGAACCATGGATTTATCTCATTCATCTATTCTATAAGCATATTTTAAGAAGTTGTATGGGGCCAGGTGGTGGCGCACGCCTTTAATCCCAGCACTCAGGAGGCAGAGACAGGCAGATCTCTGTGAGTTTGAGGCCAGCCTGGTCTACAGAGTGAGTTCCAGGACAGGCTCCAAAGCTACAGAGAAACACTGTCTCGAAAAATCAAAAAAAAAAAAAAAAAAAGTGTCATATGGGCCAGGCGCACACTGTTAATCTCAGCACTCAGGAGGCAGAGACAGGCAGATCTCTGTGCGTTCGAGGCCAGCCTGTGTGGGTTACTGCTACAGGTATTAGGAATAAAACAATGAATTAGATAAATGCTCTACCATGCAGGAGCTTACATTCTGGTAAGAGATGGGAATGTGAAGAGATAAGTGGCTGAAGAGCTGTCTTTTCCTAAAGAAACTTCCTTTTTTCTGAGGCAGCTAGACCAGAGCTTGGTCATAAAGGAGCCTGAGGGGTGGACAAGTCCTCAGGGTTCCAGTCATTTCTGGGTATCTGAATTTTTTGTCATTTCTGGGACGCGTGTGTGTGTGTGTGTGTGTGTGTGTGTGTGTGTGTGTGTGTGTGTGTG
>CABHPH010144411.1:0-28690 GCA_902168325.1 Peromyscus nudipes
GGTACCGCTGGGCATCCACACTGTTTCCTGCACCCTATGGATTTATGTCGAAGCTGAGCCCAAGCTTACATCTGCAGATAGCAACAACTCATAATCAATTTGCTGATTAGCATTACACACATTTGTCTGTTGCATGCAAGGCTCGCTTCCTCAGCTGCCCTGAGACTCTTCAGAATTAGTTCACAGCCATAAACAAGAGGGTGCAGAGTGTGCAGGCCTCACTATGTAACAGTCATGGTGCAGTCAGTATTTTAACAGACACAGTGCTCTACAGGAAAGAGCTGAGCATGGCATTTCTTAAATTGGTCTGGGATGATACATTCTCAGGGGTCTTTAAAATGTTTATTACATTAACTAGTTAATTAATTAATTTGTGTGTGCACACACACATGCACACGCAAATGTACATGGATATGCACTACACACACTGTAGTGTGTGTAGGGGTCAGTGGACAATGTGTGGAAGTCAGTTCTCTCTTTTCCATCATGTGGGGCTCAGCTGGAACTCAAGTCATCAGGCTTGACAGCAAGCAACATCTCAGCCCCTTTTCTAGGGTCTTAAGGCATGAGAATCCATTTTTTAAAAAGGTTTTATTTTTATTTTATATGCGTGAATGCTTTGCCTGCATGTGTGTCTGTACACCACATGCATGCAGTGCCCACAGAGGCCAGAACAGGGTATCAGATACTTTGGAACTGGAGTTACAGTGGGTTGTCCTCTGTGTGTGTGCTGGGAACTGAGCCTAGGTCTCTGCAAGAACAATAAGTGCTCTTAACCACTGAGCCATTGCTCCAACACCCAAGATTTAGGGGCTCTTAACTGCTTCGATTCTGTTCTCCCAAGGGGTATATCTTCATTTCCAACATAAAACTGCTCAAACTGGGCTGCCCAGAAATCAGGATGTGTGGTATATAGTCAAGAATTTCGGGAGGCTACTTTTCCTCTAAATACACCTGCATACCCCTTAAGTTTGCAAACGCACAAATGCTGGAGTAACTCAGGCTAGTGTTCAAAGCCAGACGGGGCTGCTTTGGTCCAGTGACATGAGGGACATTTTTTACCTCCCTCTGTTGCCGTATGTGCCCTTGGGGTACAGGGATCCTCCTATCTTCCTCTCTGCATGCTTGAGTTACAGGCATGCACCACCACACCTGCCTTTTTATCTGGCTGCTGAGTATGGAGCTCAGGAACGTCCATGGCAAGCATTTAACTGACTGAGCCATCTCGCCAGCCCTTCACTCTGGTTTATTCTGTTCAGCAAAACCATTCTACCGTGTGACATTGGGATTCTTCCCAGCCTCTCTTAGTCTCTGTGTGCCTACACCTTAAAATATAGTAAGGAAACGCTGCCATAGTTAAGGCTGTATGAAGAACCCAGTACTTCGTTACTCCCACTGGAGGCAAGCACGGCAGATCAAGTTCACCAAAGATCCTGTGCTGGCTCATTAGGCCAGGCCCTACAACAACATGTTTGCCTCGAGCCTCATTTTAATTGAGAAACAAGAACTAAATTAGGCTTTCCAGAAGCTGGGTTGGTACCAGATCATCATATTTGGCCATGGAATGTTTAGTCCTCTCTTGCGGACACCTGCTTCATGTAATTTACCGTCTTGTGGGATGCTTTAATAGCCCCTTTCTAAGAGATGAGTAATGTCCCAGCGTATTGCTTCAGGAAAAAAAAAAAGTCACAGCTGGGTGAGATGCTTAGCAACTTTTTCTGCGATAAAGAGATTTGCCAAACTCAGCAATCCGAGGCAGTAGAAATCCATCATTATGTTCACAAGGTGCCTGGGTACCAACTAGCCTGGAGAATCTCCTACTACCAGTAAAGAAACAACCTTCATTAAAGTTCTGGGAAGACATCGCCCGAGAGTTTGCCAAGTCCTCCACGCTGGGCACTCTCAGAACTCAGGGCAAGCTCCTTGTCCAGGGCACAGATGTGTGTGTGTGTGTGTGTGTGTGTGTGTGTGTGTGTGTGTGTGTATGTGTTGGCTCAGCCCATAAAGTACCTGCTGCATAAGCATGGGGACCTGAATAATAAAAACCTGAGTGGGGTGTGTGCCTGTAATCCCAGCATTTGATGGGCAGAGGCAGGCAGATCCCTGGGGTTCACTGGCCAGACTGCCTAGCCAAATCAGTAAGTTCTAGTCAGAGACTCTGTCTCAAAAAATAAGGTGAGGGCTAGAGAGATGGCTCCTTGGTAAAGAGCACCGGCTGCTCTTCCAGACGACCTGAATTCAGTTTCCCAACATTCATGCTGTAACTACAGCATCAGGCATCCAATGCCCTTTTCTGGCCTCTGAGAGTATTTGTACATATGTGGCATATAAACACAAACACACATGGCACACACATACACACACACACACACACACACACACACACACACACACACACACACTCGCAAACAAATGAAATAAATCTTTAAAAAATAAAGTAGAGTGCGATTGACAAAGATACCTGGCATTGACCTCTGACCACCCCCAACCCACCCCCCAAGATCCTAATTTAGATGCAGTGACTTGCCCAAGACACTGGGTTCTTGGGAATGAATCATCATCAAATTAAAATTGTTCTCTGTATTTGCATTTTAATGTCTTGTATTCTTTCATAAGATCATTAACTTCGTTCAGCCAAGTGAACTCAGGTGAGTCATTCAAGGTGATTCATAGCGAATTTTTAGACACACACTAGACATACAAAGAAGGTGCTAGTCCCTAAAAGTAAGTTCTCTGTGCTAATAACTGTGCATGCATTTCTGGTGGTCCTTTATCTTCTTCTGTGTCCACCGCTTCTACCTCCCAGCACTTAGAGCCATGTGCCACCACACCTGGCTTTCAGGTGGGCTCTGGGGAAGCCATCTCAGGTCCCCATGCTGGCACAGTAAGCACCTTACTGACTGAGCCACCTGCCCGGTCCCTTGGGTCTTATCCCTATCAGTATGGGGGAAGGGAGTCAATGGGAAATAGGAATGAATGGAATGGTTTGCAGCAATGATTACAGTTAGATTCTGGAGTGTTCTCCAGAATAAAGACAAAACGAATCCTGCTACTAAATTTGTTTCGATGACACATCAAAGCTGTCACAATGAAGCAGATAGGAGAGCCCCCAGGGAAAGCTTATTTCTACTTCAAGCCTGTCCCACCATGGGCCATGATGCATTTACCAGTGAACTCTCCTCGTCGACTCATGCAGCATGTGAAAAGATGCTTGACATTGTTAACATTCTCATCTCCAAGCCTTACCTCCCTGAGGATGGCTATGGATTGAAAAAAAGTGAGGGTGTGGAGTGGGAACCCTCATGCGGTACTGGGAGGGGTGCAAAGTGGAGAAGTAGTCTGGCAGGTCCTCTGAAGATAATATGGAGTTACCTTATAACGCGGCCATTCTACTTGCACATAGATACGCATCTAACATCCCGACACTGGAAGCAACCAAAGGTCTGTCAACTGAATGGGTGAACAGAATGATCTATATCTATACGTGGAATGCTATTTGAAAATGAGAAGAAATATAGTAAACAAAGTAAACAAACTAATGGATGTTGAGGCACGGGGGACCTTGGACATGTTACCAAAGTGCAAGGTACCAGATTAAAACATCGCATTCTCTAGGATGCCATTGGTGTAGAAGGTCCGGAACAGAGATCCCACAGACACAAAGGAAAAGAGTGGCTGCCCAGGACTGGGGAGCTTGGGAGGAAGCCGAAAAGGATAGCTATGGGCAGAAGGGTTCTTTGTAGGGTGTGAAAATATTCTAAGACTGCACTGGTTGTTGTAGGGGTCTGTGGATTCTCTAAACCCATTGAGTTGTACATACTGGATTAGTGAATGGTACAGTGTGTGGATTATTTCTCAATAAAATTAGTACACAAGAAAAAGAAATAACTTGGAAGACCATAGATTCATAACCCACATTAGACAAACTGAGCAGCAACTCTGTGTCAAGACAGGCAAGGAACATGTCACTGACTGAATGTGTGACAGAATTTGAATTCCAAGTCAGCAGAGAAGAGATAGAATCACCCTGGTAATTCAGTAATGGACATCTTGACGATCTCTCTGGGAAAGACTGTAGTCAGATACCGTGCTTTCAGAAGATAGAAAATATTCCTGGTGGATGGACCTATATGTAAATGGGCAAAACAAAAAAGACCTAAATGTTCTAAAGGAAACAGCAGGCGATTCTTTTTCTCGTAGAATCGAAACAATTTACCACCAGGACAATATAAAATCTAAAAAGAGGCAAGATGGCGAGGATGAAGATATTGCTATAGAAAACGTCTAGTGGACAGAATACAGAAATTCTGAGTTCCGAAGTAGAAACAAACTGGGAAATGGGAGATGGTTCAGTCAGCCGAGTGCTTGCTGTACAAGTATGGGGGCCTGAGCCGACTCCCAGAAATCTATTGGTATATCCTCCCATAAGCAAAATTTGGTGGTGTCTATACAATTTGATATTTGCATTATCTTTGCAGTTCCAAATTAAAAAATCAGCCTTATATCATATCTGCACAAAGGACTCAAAAGCACAGGTAAATCACTGTTTATAACAGTGAAAAAGCTGGAGGTTCCCAAAGGGCCTGTGGCTGGGGGAGTCACATGAACCATGGTTTGTTCCCACCATGGAACGGTTCACGGTTGTTAAAATAATATACACTGGGCTGGGTGTGATGGCGCACACCTTTAATCCCAGCACTTGGGAGGCAGAGGTCAGTGGATCTATGAGTTCGAGACTAGCATGGTCTACATAGTGAGTTCCAGGACAGCCAGAGCTGTAAAATCCTATCTCAAAAAGATGGAGGTGGGGCATGTTCATGTTCATATATGTGTACTCGTACATCTATGTGCATGAATAGGAATCCAAAGGACAACTTTTGGATGTCCTCAGGCTCTGTTTGCTTTTCTTTGATGGGGAGAGACAGGGTGTTTCATTGGCTTGGAGTTTGCCAAACAGGCTAAGTCAGCTGGCCAGTGAGCCCGGGGTGGGGGGGAATCTGTGCTGCCTCTGGCTGGGGCTGACGGGTGGAAGGAAGATACCTGCCAGCTTAGCTCTCTGTGCTGGTTAGCTTCAGTTGCCAAGTTGACACAATCTACAGTCATTGGAAAGAGAGCCTTCATCAAGGCCTGTGGGCACGTCTGTGAGGAACTGTCTTGATTGTTAATTGATGTGGGAGGACCCAGACCACTGTGGGCGGCACCATTCCTAAGCAAGAGGCCCCAAACTGTGTCAGAGTGGAGAAGGCAGGCTGAGCACAAATAAACCAGCAAACGTGATAATGCCTGCACTAATCTCTCTGCTCTTGACTGTAGATGCGATGTCAGTAGCTGCTTGAAGCTTCTGTCGTGGATGATGGACAATCAATCACCTGAAATTGTGAGCCCACAGCTCCCTTTCTTCCTTAAGCTGCTTTTGGCCAGGATATTTTATCACAGCAACAGAAACGACACCAGGACAGCTTTTTCCTACCATCCCGCTGTCCCATCAAGCACACAGCTAGTCTTCAGGTAGGAGGGAGCCACACCAGGGAGCCAAGGCTTCACCAGGCTCTGCTGCGTGTTAACCTGGCTCACATGCACTTGGCCTGCCTGACCCGGGAGACTCAGGCTGCAATGTCTAACCTGCTGTTCAGAAGACAGCTGGCTGCCTCAGGCTTCTCTGCTGGGCTCTAGGTCACAAGGATAAGGCCCAGCCCTTCCAGGTACTCCTTGGTTCCTCTGTTCCCCAGAAGGCAGAAAACTGGGCACTGCCCATAGCAACATTGCCTTAGGGTTTCTTTTGCTGTGAAGAGACACTATGACCATGCAATGCTTATAAAGGAAAGCATTTAATTGAGGATGGCTTACAGTTTCAGAGTTTCTGAAACCTCAAAGCCCACCCTCCAGTGACCTACTTCCTCCAACAAGGCCACACCTACTCCAACAAGGCCATACCTGCTAATAGTGCCACTCCCTATGGGCCTATGAGGATCATTTTTATTCAAAACACCACAGTTATGTAGACCCAGCCAGGGCCTGGCAGGGAGAGTGACAGCATTTCTCCATTACCATTCTCTCAGACATTTCCCAGGACTCACAACCTTACCCAGGAGTCAGTGTCCAGAACAAACAGTAACTGGTCCTGTTGGCCTGTGTGGGTAGCAGCTGATTTGGAAGCAGGAGCCAGGATCTCAGCTCACGGAATGAATGGGAAGAAGCCCCCAGCCTGCTGTCAAAGCTCTTCAGAGAACTGGAGACTCCAGTTGCTAAGCTGCTGGTCACAGGGGACTTTGCCCACTCCTCTGCAACCTCCTCCCCCTTCGGAAGAGTGTTCTCATGACCCATCAGGACTCTGTGACCTTGAGAACTAGCAGGTCAGCCCACCAGCCTGGGAATGTGGCAAGAGGTGGGGCTGGGAGCAGACCATGAATGCAACGCATGGAAGTGTGGGGGCAGATTGGCTGTCTGAACAGGGGACAGTTGTTCCAGTGAGTTCTCCCTTCAGCCATTGGCTCCGCTTCCCAGGCTGACTGTGTATGTGGGAGGGCCCTGGGAAAAGGGTACTCCTGGAACAGAGTTGCCCCTGGGTTGGACTGGGAGCAGGAAGCGTTGGTTGGTTGCTATGGCAGCCCTGCCTTTGAGAGCTTGTTCCTCTTCTTAGATTTGACCCTGCTTATCTGTTCAGGGACCAGCAGGTGCTCTTGCCTCCAGGAAGATGAGCAAGACCTTGAAGAGGGTCTGCGGCAGAGGGGAGAGTCACTTGGGTTTGGTCTTTAATGAGTTGGGGATTTTAAAAAGTAAGGACAGGGGAAAAGTTAACACAAGATCTCACTCTGTGGATCTTAGAATTAACTATGAAGTCAAATCTGGTTTCCAACTTGCAGCAATCCTCTGCCTCAAACTTCTGAGTTCTGGGATTACAGATGATCACCATGCCCTGCTTGAGAAACTTTAAATGTGTGAAATATTTTCAATACACACATAGGCATACAAGTATACACACATGGGTAAACACCATACATACCACACATATGTGTGCACACAAATGGACACACATGCATTTGCATGCATATGCATTCATGCACACACAGACACATGTGCATGCATATGCATATACATACAGAGACACACATACACATGTACACATACATACACAATCATGCCTACGTAGGCACATAGACATGCACACAAGTTTATACACACACATGCACACACATGACCACACAGGGGCCCACCATGTACAAAAGCACAGGCATACCCATACAGGGACACATGCAAAGACACACATGTGCACACACATGCAGACATGTCCACACAGGGACATGCATGCAGAGACACACATGTGCACACAGGTACAAACATGTGTACACAACAGGCACACACTCAGGCATGCACACATTGGTTGTGATCTCAAGGGCTGATCTCCTGGGCTCAGCTGGGGGCCACTCTCTACTCTTTGTCCTTCTGACTCTGAGGACAAGGCTCGAGACTCAGGCGGAGCACCAGCTACTGGGCCGCATGTTTGCCCAGTGCCATGGAGATGAGAGGCCCAGCGAAGAGCGAGATGCTGTTGCATTATTGATGGCAATACTGGCAGCTCAGCTCTCTTCCAGCTGTGACACCTGTCGCCTTGAGTGGGCAGAGGAAAGGCTTTCAGCAAAGAGAGCTGAGCTAATGTGGCCTCGGGTGGCCTGGCTAGGATGCACGTCCCTGGGCCTGGGTAGGATGCTGGCCACCTGACTTCTTTATTTCTCAAACACCAGGACCTGGCAATTGTCTGCTGCCTGGTGGTGTCCTAAAGAAATGGCAAAGACTGAATAGGTCATGGGAAGAAACCTACAGGCCTGCTGGAGGGACTGTTACATGAACATGGGACCGGCTAGGTGAGAAGGCCATGGGTGTTGGGCAGCTTCCTGCTGCTCTAACCACCTGAGATAATTAACTTACAGAGAGATGGTTTGCTTTGTCTCCGTTCGGATGGTTCTAATCTAAGGTTGGGAGACCCAATGTTGTCGCCTCTAAGGAGGCAGTGTGGAGGGGCCCCAAAACAGCTTGACCACATAACTGCCATGACAGGCTTAGAGGCCCAGACACACAGCTTCTGTGACAGGCTTACTGGCAGGCAACACCCAGACCCAGGAAAAGCCATAAGCTGACCCCACCCATGGAGGGCCTACATCTAAGGAGAAGTACTTGACATCCCAAACATTCCAACCATTAGATAAGGTGGCCAGATGTCCCTGAGTCTAGCACACACCTATTTTTGTTTTACAGATACCCCTAGACAAATGCCAGCCAATCAGGGTACTGAACCTTGGAAATCCCCTCACCCCAACCTCTGCTATGATAAAAACTCTACCCCACCTGGGCTCAGGGCTCTCTGCTCTCACTGCTGTGTCGGACAGAGGGGCCAAGCTCAGAGCTTGAAAATAAAGGCTCTTTGCTTTTACATATGGGATTTAGTCTCTGTGGTGGACTTTTGGGGGTCCCTGTGATCTGGGCATAACAGCAGCACACCAAGGCAGGAGCCTACAGCCCAGCACAGATGCTGATCATCGAAGAAGCCAAAGAAAGAGGAAGGGGCTGGGTTCCTATTGCCCCTTTCAAGGACACACCCCCAATAACCTACAGACCTCCCCCATAGCTCCCTCCCAAGAGCTCCACACCATCTGAGCAGCATCACATGGGGTGGGGTGGGGTGCAACCCTTTCACAAGTGGCCCCTTGTATGTATTCACATGTCACACCAGGTCTCTGAGTATTGTGTACGTTTGCTGTACTACTAGCGAGTGCTTGGTATCTCTACTGACTAGGACACTGCAGAACAACAGTAAGCATGGGAATACCTGGTCTGTAAGTGTGTCTGGTGATCCTAGCATCTGGAAGGTGCTTTTCTGTATGTGCTCCAAGTGCACCCTCAGTTTTCACAGCCACATCCAGCAGTAGTCACCATGATCAACCTTCCTTATACCAGGGAACTGAGGCACTGGAAGGCTAAGCATCTTGCCCAGTATCACACAACCCTTGAAGATCAGCATCCAGATGTGGCCTCTAGCACAGAGCTTGACAAGGGGTCTCATCAAAAGAAACCCTGTGCTCACTGTGGTTGTGATGTGGGGAGGGGTTGGACCACTTCCTAGAGGCCCAGTGTCCTCCTGGCCTTGCTGTTGAAATAGGGGTACCAGCACAGTGGTCATGAGTCTGTCTCTTGTTCTGGCCCCTCCCTCCCTCCCTTCCTCCCTCCCTCCCTCCCTCCCTCTATCCCTCCCTCCCTCCCTCTCTCCCTCCTTCTGTTCTCTTCCTGGAGATGAGGAAGAAGCTAGGCCACCCTGGGAAGTTTGTTAGCCATCTTGAAGCAGGTAGGGAGTTCTTCTCTCAGAAATAGAGCAGGTCACGGGAAGGAGTCAGGGTGTGGGAATCCGACTGACTTCCCAGAGGAAGCTAGTTCTGAGGGTTGCTGACCCGTCCTGTGGGCAGCAACGCCCCCGGGTCTCATCTGTTTAAACATGGCATCTACTCACTATGAATGAGAGCAGATGCAATGGCCCAGAAGAGAGTTTCCATCCCTGAAGTGGGATGGACATACACAGGGGCCAACAAGGTGAAGGAGAGTTGGGGGAGGGGCACAGGAAGACAAGGAGACGGAGTGGCTCCCTATGGTAGCTTCTTGGTCCCAGAAGACACTGAGGAGAAAAGGCAGCAAGGTGCAGAGGCAGGTATTTAAAAATGACTAATGGGGAGGGCCCAGGGGCGCTATAAAACATCCAAGCCAGTGTTCCATTTAGCCTTAGGCTCACTCCTATCACAAAGGGATAAAGCTGTTACTTTCTCTTTCTCTGGGGCTTGTCTGCACTAAGGAACTAACTCAGCGACCCCATAGATGATCGCCAGCACCTGTTACAAAGGACACCTCACAGAGGACCAGCTATGCCAGCTCCTGTCAGCAGAATGGGGTTGAGTAAGTGCCTCTAACCATGGGAGCAAGCTAGAGGTGAAGTGACCATTGTTCTGTCCAGGCTGAGCCAGGAGGCCAGCTGGGTCCCCATCCAGCCCTGGCTTTCTAAGAGCAGAGGGAGAAGGAGCCACTTAGCCTGCCATCCTGCCACCAGGCCCTATGTTCAAATCAGGGCAGAGGCTGTAGGTCCAACCTGCCCAGGAGTGCTGGGCCATGCACTCTGTTTGGTTTAGAAAATGTGCCCCAGGCTCATGTGCTGTGGATAATGCTCTTGTACACTGTAAAGATTTGTCACTCCTGTTGGTTTAATAAAACGCTGATGGGCCAGTGGCCAGGCAGGAAGTGTAGGTGGGGTGACCAGGCTAGGAGAGGCTGGGAAGAAGAAAGGCAGAGACGGAGTCGCCAGCCAGACACAGAGGAAGTAAGATGAGAATGTTGGACTGAGAAAAGGTACCAAGCCACGTGGCTACATGTAGACAAGAATTATGGGTTAATTTAAGCGTAAGAGCTAGTTAGTAATAAGCCTGAGCAGCAGGCCAGTTTGTTATTAATATACACCTCTGTGTGTTTATTTGGGACTGAATGGTTGCAGGGCTGGGCCGGACAGAAACTTCTGTCTACACTCATGTGTTTGAATACTTGGTCTCCAGACAGTATTCTTGTTTTGGAAGATTGCAGAACTTTGGGGGAAGTGAAGCCTTGGGGTTTGATGGTCCAGGCTTACTTCCTGTCCACTATTTTTTGTGACCTCAGACAAATGTGACCAATTGCTTCCTGCTTCTTCACTGCCATCCCCTCCATGACGGAGTGCATCCTTCTTGATTTGAAAATAAGCCTTTCTTCCCTTACATTGCTTCCTGTAAAGAACTTGGTCACAGTGACAAGAAAGTAACTAATATGCCAGCTTAAGTGCCCAGTCTGATCCCAAGGGTGCTGGTTTCTGCTGAGGCCGCTCACCACGCCTCAGCGAAATGACTCACGGCCATCTGCCCTGCCATATGCCCGAGCAGCACTATGCAAACACAGGCCTTGCTGGTTTCAGAAGGGAAACATCCATTCATAGTCCTTGTGTTCTAAGGCGCAAAATCCAAGTGTGTTTACACAGTTAATACTGAGTTTGGTTCCTGTGAACCCTGGCTCCCGGGTGGCCCTTCTTCCCGGCAGGGGTTCTGGTTCTTCTGCTCTTCAGCCATGGGGTGGGAAGCAGGAGCCAGGGAGACCAGAGGTGTGACAGACTGCAGCCAGTTCTGCACGGCTTTTCTCCTGGCCCTGTATGCTCCACTGCTAAGGTGTCTCTCCTCTGCTGCTATCTCCCAAGAGACCCTTTGCATGGTGTCCCCAGCTCCTGGCATGGTGTCTACATCACAGGAAGGATTCATCCCTGGGTGAAATGGAGTCAGAAGTGGGCTGAGGGAGAGGGGAAGTGGAAATTAGGATGTGAGGTTCTGGGCCCATTTCAGAGAGATCAGGGGCATGGAACTCAATTTTCTGAATGTTATAGCCATGATTGAGAAGACACTCTTCCAAGAGATTTATCTCTACAAGACAGAGAAAGAGTCCACACAGCAGAGTTTTACCCAGATCTGCTGAGAAAACAAACTCGAGATTTCTCCTTGGGTTGACCTTGAATTAGAAGCTGCACACCTTGCCACCCAGCTGTGGTCACACTGCCCTTCACAGAGGCCTCCCACCTGGCAAAAGAGCTGGGGTGATGATCACATGATCTCTCTCAGTCTTCTTCCTCTGTGGAGGCTCTACCCCACATCTCAAGCAGGCAAAGGCCAGCAAAGGGAAGCTACCTGAGTGCTCAGGCTCAAAGGTCAACAATGCAGTGAGCAGCCAGGGACACAGGTGCAGTCTATGTGACCTTCTGGCCAAGGCAGTCCACCTAAATGAAGAACACGTTTGATCCTCCCATGCTGGGTGCCAAACTCAAGGCTTCTGTGGACATTTCCTCACAGGCAAGCATGGACTCACAGGAGTCCAGAGGCTCTGTAGGGACACACAAAGACGACTCGATGTCCTCTGACTCTGCACAAGGCAGTGGCTACTTGGGCCTGTATAGGTTCAAGTGCAGTTATTTGGGAAATCCCAATAGACTCAAGGTATGCTGGCCTTGACCCAATGTCCCTGACAATACAAATCCCACCTGTCTCCTTGTTGGCTGTCAGCTGTGTTCAGGGCTGAGTCATGCTTCTCCTCTCTCAGGGTCAGACAGGGGGTGATGGCCCCAACACCTCTGAAATGGTGATACAGTCATGGGGAGTCTTGACTCCCTTGTTCTTCACCTGTGCTGTGATTCCTCAGCAATCCATTGATGGCATGGGGGTGGGAATCACCCCGGGATTAAGGCTACAGGCAGGTTCCATAAGCATGGGGACCTGAATTTCATTCCCAGCACCCACATTAAACATAGAAATAAAAACGCCAGACATGGTGGCTGTAATAGCCCCAGATCTTAGTAGGCCCCCAGACCTCAGCACAACTGACTCCATGATGCAAGCACTATTCAGGCTGTTAAACTCAACATGTAGACAGCACCACTAGCCAAAATGAATACAAAGACCTATTCCATAAATGTCCATAGTTCTGGGAAAGTTTCTAAATGTACTAACCTTGCCTTTTGACTTCTGTAGTTCTGCTTCTGGATAACTGTTCTTGTTAACTGAAGTATGCCAACCCAGAACATGGTTTGTGTGCTTAAAAGCTCATCCCGAGAAAGTGCTACACTGGGATCCTGAACGTCTAGTTGACTAAGACTTTCTATTGGCTTAAACCCATGTCCCAGAAGTCTTCTTTGGTGGATATACCATAACAGCTGCAGCCATCTGTAATCCCACCATTGGGGAGGTGGAGAGAAGAGAATTCCTGGAGTTACTAGTAGCTGGTCTAGCAAAACTGGTGAGCTCCAGATTCAGTGAGATTCTATCTCAAAATAATAAGAATGATGTGGAGAACAAGTGGGGAAGGCAGCCACCACAGACTTCTAGTATGAATGCACGTGCACACGCACACACACACACACACACATACAATCACTTACAGTCCACATACAATGTCTGTAATACATGGATGAACATACACCTCATTGAATTTTGACTTATAGCACTGGTTCTCAATACGTGGGTCATGACCCCTTTGGGGGTTGGACCACCCTTTCACAGGGGGCACCTAAGACCATCAAAACACAGATATTTACATTATGATCCATAAAAGTAGCAAAATTACAGTTATGAAGTAGCAGCGAAAATAATTTTATGGGTGGGTGGGTCACCACAGTATGGGGAATTGTATTAAAGTGTTGCAGCATTAGGAAGGTTGGGAACCACTGACTTACAGGGTCTCACTTGTCCTAACTTATACAAGTTAATCAAATTCTAAGCACAGATATTTTACTCAGAATGCAATCCATCAGTTCACCAACCCCACCTCTCCAGAGGCCATGCTGTGAACCTGGTCCTCCAAATGCCTCCTCTCTCCATCCCATCTAAGTTTGGTCTTCACAGTAGTGAGCGACTTGGTCTTCCTGCCCACAGTTCTTCCCAGTGAGTACCAGAACCTTCTCACAATTGCCTGTGTCTCCTCATTTGAAGTGTTGTCTCTCTCCTTTCAGCTCCCGGAAACCCTGCATCTTTAATCTCCTCCCTGCTGCTTCCATGTCTGATCTCATTCCATAGCTCCTCATCCTACTAGACACTGCGATCGCAGAGTTAACCGTTAAAATTTAGGGCCTGGAGCAAACATTTCAGAATCATTCTTCCTCTTCCCTGCATTAATTACCAAATTAATCACTCTTCAGAGAGAACGTCTCTTCCCTCTTGCTCTTCCTGTGGGCCCAGGCTTCTCTGAATGGATGGCAGCGGATCAAAGCTGAGCACCCAGGGGCTCTTCAGTGGTGTGTCTGGTCTCCTGCAAGCACTAACTCCTTCCCTTCCCTGAGCTCTGCAGTCCTGTTTTCTGTGAGTCTGACCACCCACACCTCATGTAAGTGGGTCGCAGGATTACTGGTCTGGGGCAACTGGCTTATCCCACTTTGCATAGTGTTCTCATTCATAGTCTAGCATGGGTCAGCACCTTTTCCCTTTTAAGGCTGAACAATAATCTTATGACTGTTGTCTTACTTCCCTCACAGCTGTGACAAAACACCCGAGAAATACAATTTGAGGAAGGAAGGGGCGTTTTCACTCTGGGGCTACCATCCTTCATGGTGAGTGGCACAGTGACAGGAGCGGGAGGTGGCTGGTCACACTGCACTGGCAGTCAGGAGCAGGAGGAGGCTGGTCACACTGCACTGGCAGTCAGGAGCAGGAGGAGGCTGGTCACATTGCACTGGCAGTCAGGAGCAGGAGGAGACTGGTCACACTGCACTGGCAGTCAGGAGCAGGAGGAGACTGGTCACACTGCACTGGCAGTCAGGAGCAGGAGGTGGCTGGTCACACTGCACTGGCAGTCAGGAGCAGGAGGTGGCTGGTCACATTGCATTGGCAGTCAGGAAGCATAGAGATGATGCTGGTGCTCAGCACGCTGTCACTCACATTTAGGGTGGTGACCTCAGGTTAACCTCAGTTATCCCCATCTAGAGAATCCCTCATTGATGTGCCCAGACACTTGTTCTCTAGGTGACTCTAGATTCTGTCAAGCTGACAGTACTAGCCATCATAAATGCATGTGTGCATTTTGTTTTCCCATCATCCATGATCGACATCTGAGGTGTCTCCATCTTCCAGCTGTTGTGAACACTGCTGCATAAGTACAGAGAAATAGCTCTGAGCCTCTCTTCAACCCTTTTGGTTTACATACAGATGTGGTGTTGTAGTCACAAGCTCCCCAAACACTGTTCCCTTCCTGTCTCTCTCATGTAAGTACAATTCACCTGAGCCATGACTCAGGAGAGAACAAAACCATCTGTGATGGGGTCTCAGAGAAGACCAAAGACTACAGGTGTCTATATGGATCAAGGATTATTACAGCAGGGCATGGTGGGTCCAATTTTCAAGCACAAAAACTAAAAATGCCAGGACCCACATGGTGGAAGGAGAGTAGATTCCTGACAATTGTCCTCTGATCCCCATATACATGCTGTGACATGTATATATATACACACGCACACAGACACACACAGACACACAAACACACAGATACACAGACACACACACACACACACACACACACACACACACACTCAACACTAATATAATACAAATAAACCAAAGCAAAGGGTTGGAGATGACTTAGTGGTTAAGAGCACTGGCTGCCCTTCCAGAAGCTTGGAGTTTGTTTCTAAGCACCCACGTGGCAGCTTACAATTGTCTGTAACTCCAACTCCAGGGACCCAACACCCTTTTCTGGCCTCTGAGGGCACCAGGCACCCACACAGTACACAGACATTCTTGTAGGCAAAACTCCCAAATATGTAAACTTTAAAAACAAAACTAAAAACTACTGAAAATGGCCATACTTGTACACACAAAATGTGTGTATAAAGACAGAGATTTGATGTTCCTGTCCAGTGAGTGTATTCACACAGAACTACCTTCATGAATCTTAGTTTCTCAGGAGATGCTGTTGGAGTGTGAGGTCTCCCTCTACAGATGCGTTTGTAGCCAGACTACTTCAGAGCATTTGCTGAAGCGCCTCCCCTCTGAATCACGCACAGCCCTCCTCATGGCTCCCATACTCCGGGAAGGTTTCCCACACCAGTCAGTCCCTCGAGGTTGATGCATGAGCACTGATGGCCAGGGCATCTGAAGTCTTGACTTTTAATTAATTTTGGTCTCTAGTACCTCGAGGACAATTCGGGGATCAAAAGGACATTTGCGCGTGTTTGGTGGGGAGGGCTCACTGTTTCTCATTGGCTCTTCTGCCACACGAGGCTGCTCCACTAGTCTCAGGCAGATCCCTGACATCAGGGACAGAAGAAGTCCAGGTGTTTTCAGTTGGTCACATTAACAGGTGAACAAAGACTTGGACAATTTCAGAGGCCAGAACATACGGTGTGTTAGGATGAACTAGGTGGGGGAGGGGCTCACGGGTTCACATGTGCAAGTATGTGATGTCTGGGGCTGGGGGGAGAGAGCTCAGTCAGTAAAATGCCTACTATGTAGGTATGAGGCTCTTACTTCAACCCCAGAACCTCCAATAAAATAGGTCAGGGGTGATGATATGCACTTATAAACCCGGGGCTGGAGAGAGTTGGAGCCCTGGGGTGTGGTGGCCAGCCTAGCTGAATTGGCCAGTTCCAGACCAGGGAGAGGCCCTGCCTCAAAAAACCACAAGGCGGATGGCTTTTGAAGCACAACAGATAAGGCTGTCTTCTGGCCTCACACGCACACACATTTGCATGTCACCCCCACCCCCCAATGTGACATATGAGGTGATGCCTGCTGAAGCTTTCTATGCACCTAACTTCCTGTCCAGTGTCTGTGAGGGACAATCAGGAAGCTCAGCATTTGGATTAATTTGGAGGCTGCAGGTGAGAAAGCAGATGCATTTCTCTGGTTTGGGTACATCTCTTACTGTTTCCCCTCCTGCAGGTCACAATAAATAAGCACAATAAATAAAAAAGCAGTGTGCTTTTAAGCATCCCTAGAATGAGGTCCTGGTTTTAAGTTTCCAATAAAATTCACACACATTCAAAAGAAATGACCTAGATTTGTTCTAATGTGTAACCTACAGGCCCGGCGGCTTGGTTTAGTCTCTACTGCCTCTGCCTGCCCTCGTCTCCATCTGGGGATGCTGAGGAGCATGTGCCGGCTTGGTTTCCAAGGATCTGGGGCTACTTAATGGCCTCCCGAGGCGGGAGCTGGTGGTGGCAGGCCTTCACAAAATCTCTCACAAATCTATTCATGGTGAGGTGGCACTGCTGTCGCCGGGGTAAGGAGGGACATGAAGCCTGGGCCGGATGGCTTGTCTCTAAGGATATGGAGTCCTCCCTTTGGCTGGAAGCACGCAGTCAGCTCCACAAGAAGTCTCCACACCAGAGAATCCACTGAGCCTCAGTCTGAGGGTCAGCTCTGAGTCAGCTTCACGGTTCTCAGGCTGGCATGTCACAAGGGCATGCGACTTATCCAAACACTCTGCCGCTATCAGGTGCTTCTCCTGTCTCCTACCGCCTCCCCACAGAAGCGTTGGGGTTACAGATGCATGCCATGCATCCAGCTTTCTGTGTGGGTTCCACAGACAGAACTCAGGTCGCCAGGCTTCCACAGAGAGTGCTTTCACCGGCTGAGCCCTCCCCCCCTGCCAACATGTCCCCATTCTTCTGTGTGGCCATCTCTCTGGCCTCAGACTTTGTAGGTAAGAAGCCGTGGCTTCCTAAGTCTGGTGTCATCCCTGGTGAGTGACATGTAATCAAATTGCATTTTGATGGACTGGTGGGACCATGGGTTTCTTCTTTCTCATTGATAACTGAGCAGCTGAGCAAGGGAGGTTTCTATTGTTGCCCTTTGACGGCAACTTGTATTTTTAATAAGTCCTCTCTCGAGTATATATAGGAAAAAAAAACTCCTCCAATATACTAATTACTTTCAACTGCCACATACTGGGAAGGCTTTGACACACAACAGTTCACCCCACAAGGTGAGAAAAAAAAAACACCTGCTTAATTATTCTAAGATAAAAGCAATTACTTTTAGAGGCTTGACTCCAATATTAGTTGGTACCAGTGCCTCCTCACAGCAAGTTAACATGCTTGGTTAAGAGGAGCCACTTAACCAAGCATGCTTAGCACAGTGCAAAGGGGCTTAGAACCACATGCACCATGGAGGCAGGAAGCCATGTCCAGTCAGCCTGGCTAAGCAGAAACATCACTTTTGAAGAGGGACAGACCGGAATCTCCTTGTCCCGAGGTTAGGCATGGCCCCAGAGAGATGGACTTGAGAGACGACTCTACTTTGGTCCTGGAGACAAGACGACTGAACATCAAAAGGATACGGCTGGACTGGGCCATGGTAACACCTAAAGGTGGGCCGGCTCTCCACTTGGCTGCTTTTGGGTGGATTCCTTTGTTTTCTCTAAGGCGGGCTCACTCCACCTGCCTCGCTGCACGCTCCAGTAGATCCCAGCTACTCTAGGTCAAGGACTCAGAAGAGCCATGCTACAGTAGATCTCAGGTACTCTAGGTCAAGACTCGGAAGAGCCACGCTCCAGGCCCTGGCCAGACGTGTGGTTCTGTCACTATTTTGTTGCACAACTGCCTCACAAACAACTCAGTTCCTTGAACAAAACACCAGTTTATAAAATGAGTCAGATGTGGTGGCACAAATCTGTAAATCCAGGTCTCAGGATGCTGAGGCAGGAGGATGAGTTTATGTGAACTTGGGCTATATATGGAGCCCTGGCTTTCATAAAACCAGCCAACTAAACGGCTTTGCACCCATAAAGGAAGCTTGAGTAAGTTCCTCATCCCAAGTCAGTTTATGTGGTTATAAAATGGGAACCCCCAGACCTTCCCAAGGATACTCTTAGAATCAAGAAGACTAGAAGCTTAGAGACTAGTATATGTGGAGTGTAGTAACGAATCCTTAGCACTCTTAACCAGTGAGAGGCTAAGAGGCAGCTAATCCGTTCTGAATATAGACCAGGACCCTAAATGACCTGAAATAAACTCACAGAGACGACTGACATGTCAGTCTACACACACCAGATAACACTGCTTCTTCTGTTGACTTCTTTTGAACATTTATTAAAAAAGCAAAATGTATGTTCATCTCAAATATAACAGTTAAAAATGGAAAAGCAATACAAACAACGTGTTAGCCAGCAGCATCCAGTCCTCCGCTCGCCCACCTGCTCCAGTCTGTTCCGGGTGAGCTCAGTCACTGCCTGCCTGCCTCCCTCCTTACAGTGCAGGTGAAACCAAATCATATAAAATTAACAAGTTGGGGTTAAATAAGCTTAAATAAGAGTGTTAAATACAAGACATTTTATCCGAGTTTCTGTACAAAGATAAACAAATCTGGTGTTGTACACAGGATCCCGTGGGCACTCAGCATCAGGGGACTCGCGTGGGGAAGGTAGAGTGACTCTGTCTGCAGCAGAGAAACTACAGGAAAGCAAACTACGCATTGAGTGACTACCAACAGGTCCAGCCATTTACAAGGCATATGTATCTCTTTAAAAAAAATCAGAACACTGTTAATATTCAGGCACCGTTTGTTCCTGCAAATAAATACGTCTCTACAGTAACAGCGTTTGAGCTAGTGTTAAACTTCAGAGCTTCTCTCTGACAGAGCTCTGCTGACTACTTACTGCACCCTCCTTATTGCTATGATAATGTGGCTGTGGAAATAAAACTACTGTACATCCAAAAAAATAGAGCACCTTTAACATTAAAGTACATGTCTGATTATCTGCCTCCGTATTTATTTGTACAATCCTGCAGCCTGGCTTAGCATCTCTGTAGGTCACCTACTTCTGTTAGTGACACCCAGTTTTCTCCCCTAGGGAAGCTGAGGCCAGAGCATTATCAGGGGAGCCTTTCAGCTGCAGGCTACTTCTGCGTTCACCAGGAGTTACATTCATCTTCTGCTGCAGCTACCCAGGAGGAGTCCAGGTGCCCTGACCTGCCCTGCTAGGGTGAGTAGTGAGACACAGGACTAACAGTGAGACATCTACCTACAGGTGGTGGAAAGCGCATATAAAACTGCATTGTTAGCTTGGGAGGGACCGCAGGCAGGTAGGCAGGCAGGCAGGCAGGCCAGCCCATGGTCCCTGGTGACGAGCAGCTAGCTGGTCAGGCCTTCTTGTCAATGGTGCTGAAGAACCACTCAGTGAACTTGCGCAGCTGGGCTGTGGCAGTCTGCGACTCTTCCTGCAGCCGCATGTTGTCTTGCCTCAGGTGCTGGACCTCAGCCTGCAGCACTGCCTTGTCTTGCTTCTCCTGTGGGGACCAGAGATCGTGTTATAGAGCCCCTGGTCCGCTGCTCCCACTGATGACGTGAGGGCCCCTCACTCTGACTTAACCCCAGGGACTTGCTTTTGTCACTCACACGGGGACAGGAGCCACCCTAGCCTCTTGGCTCCCTCTGAATGTTGTCAAGGAGGAATGAAGCTGCAGGGAGGCAGCCAGTCAGAAGTTATATGACCCCTTACCCACCTGGAAGAGATAGGTTAAAGCTAGGTTGGAGTGAACCCCTCCTGATCCGCAGGGCTTCCCCAACTGCCTTCCCCTCTACCTAAAACTGGCGCCAGGATGGCAGCTATGGATGCTAAGTCTAGAACAGTACTCGGGCCTCATTCCATCCTTAGCCTTCTGGAGCTGCCATATTTCCACGCTGACCTTCAGAGCTTGCCACTCAAAAGCACATAATAATAGGGTTTTCAGAATAACTGTACTTGGTGCTTCTAACACACAGCCATGGGAAACACACGACAAGTTTCAGATCTCTAGAGCTGAGAGGCACAACCGTCACAGCAGCCGCTGTCTCTAGTGGCTCACACAGTGGGTGAGCAGGGGCTGAATCACGGGGAACTCTTCATCTCCTCAGGGTGTCTACCTTCACCCTTCAATGGCCTGCTGGTTCCCTACCTCTTCTGGGCTGGCCCCAAACCCACCACCCTGCCCTGTAAAGCCCCAGGACTAGCCAGGACTAGCCAGGACTAGCCAGGACTAGCCAGGACTAGCCTTGTCACCAGGCCAGCTCAGCCCTGAAATCTTCCTCCCTGCACCCCTTTCTGCCTTGGCTCAGACCACCCTGCTGCCACTCAGCTGTGTTTCCCCAAGACCCCCCAGCATGTAATTAGACCTGTGTTTCCACACTTCTGATTCCCTTTCTTCTTCTTGCTCTTGAATCATGGGGACAATATCAGCCAATGTTCCTCCTAGCTGCAGCTCCCTTTGGAACTCCGCCCACTCTAAGAGCCCAATGTTAGAGCTGAGACCCCCACCCCAGGCCTGTCCATGTGTCCTGTGTCTCCAAGACCTTCCCAACTCTAAAGGACAACTCTAGAGCCCAGTTCTCTCTTCTACCCACCTCATCATCACTGATGCTACAGCCCCTTCTAGAGCAGTTTCAAGTTTTTACTTTCTGACCCATTGCCATCTCCTGTTTTTCAAAGGAAACTTCCTGGTACCCACTCCTCAATGTCTTCTAATCCTGTCTCTCGCAATGACCACTTCCCATCATCAGCTACTCCTGCCCCACATTGTCGGATCTTCCTGAGCAGTCCTGCCAGGAAGGATCCTGTTCCTCTGGCAAGCTGCTGTACACCTCCCCAGGCAGCTTATACTCTGGGTCCCCTGATCTGCTCACAGCCTACATACCCAGGGGTCCTTGTATCCCTCTTTATTTCTCTCTTGATTTTCTGTCTAAACCAAGTTAGTTAAACTCAACTGCCTTGGTGTCCACACCAGCAGAGGAGATAAAGCAGTGAGCTGTCTCTACTTGCCTGGGACTCTGTGGGTTAGAATGAAGTCCTAGGGTCTGGGAAACTTCTCTAGCCCAAGCAGAATGGGGTAGGAGGTCCCTGGAGCTGGCGCGCACACACACACACACACACACACACACACACACACACCCTCATCTCTGGAATCAGAATCACCATAACACACCCACAGCTGGAAAAGCGAAGCCTTACGTGGCAGCTCTGCTGAATACACCCTGGCAGTTTCCCCCTGCACTTGACCTTAGCCTCTTAGCTGGTGATAGGAGACAGAGATCATCAGAATTAAGTGTGTCAACATATGGGCGTGCATGTACACACAGACACACATGTGTTTAACATACTGCAAAAGCTGTCCCAGTGCACACCTTAAGGCCAACTCCCTCCCCACACACTAGAGCAGAACTTGACTTTTTTGTAATTCGTTCTCTTCACTACTTCCTTCCTGCTTGGCCCAATCCCATCAACAAACATATACACCAGCTAAAATCCCACCACCCCAGGAGCCTCCTGGGACACTCTCTGTGACACACACGCCACTCTGCCTCTCTGGGCAGCAAGGGCACCTAGCACAGTGAGGACACTGTGGTGGGCATCAGCAGGAATTCCTGCAAGAAGAACCTCGTTCCTCTGAGGAGAAACTGGCACAGGTGCATGGCAGTTGTTCGAGGTGGGAGAGCTGACTGAGCTCTGGTAGAGCTCGTTTTTGGGGAGCTACTGACTCCCCTTTGGATTAGCTCACATGTATCTGTTGCAATCAACAACTCACAGAATCAAAGATGCCAGCTTGCTGCATCTTACTTCATATGGAGACCTCACCATACAGAAGGCCCAGTCACCGTCAGGCATGTCCACAGGGCTCCCTGCACCCTCAGGGAAAAAAAACCACAGCAGCTGTGTGTGAGAAGGAGAGGGCAGACCTAGGGAATCTCCCTCCTGCGTCCAGGTCCACTTAGGGTCTTTCTGTCCCTGGGTCTTCTCAGCTTCTTTGCAAGAGTTAAAGGGGCTGCATGTGGGCAAAGCCCTCTGTGAGTGCACTCCAGCAATCATACCTTGCGAAGGTCGGTCTGCAGTTGTCGGAGAATCAATTCTAGCTGGTTGACTTTCCCTGTCAGTGTGGAGGGCGAGCGCTCCCTGGTAAACGGTACAATTAAGAGGACTTTAGAGACCCAGGGCTAGGATATTGCTTGTGTTAGTAAACTTTTCACTGAAAATATTACGTGGAAGTTGACGATTTGGGACAATGTCCCCATAGCTATCACTATGGACTCAGAATCCAATCCATAAGACCCAAAGGCTGATAAGAAAACAAAGGCCAGGATTATTTAAATGGAGAAGAGGGAGGCCAGAGCTAAGTCCTAGGAGCCAAATGTAGACCTGCTTCCCCTTGCTTTTGTCATGAAAACAGGACCAGGTTTGGTAGCAAGTTAACAGTGACTCAGTTCACAGGGAAGCCAGAACTGGGTTCATCATCATGAATAGTGGGTGCATTCCTCATGTATGTCAACAGCAGGTGGATGGCTGGATCAAGGACCAGGGTCTGGGGTTAACTGTGCCCTAGGCAGGTCCCACAGCATGAGTGACTCACAAGGGGGTCATGCCTGGTGCTTTTGTAGTAATTGGTAGCTGACCCGAGGTTCCACTTGGTTTCCTTTGCCAGTGAGACTGGCTACTCTGGGCACAGGCCAGATATCAGGCAGGACCTGTCTATGCAATGCAATGGTTACACGATCTAGTGGTATCATTTCCAGCATGGCAGGAATCCAGGTTAGTCCCACTGTAAGACTCTCTCTGGCCTGGCCTGGGATACCCGAGTTCTGGGACAGTGGGAGGGAGCGTCCACATACCCAGGTGTATCCATGAACTCCTTGCCGCTGGTGGGATCCACACACAAGGACAGCTCTGGGGCCCCTTCCAGGTCTTGTCCATGCTGGAGGTCAGTCAGGGTGCAGAAAGATGCCACCCTCTGGTCTGGAGATGAGGAACACACAGAAAGCAGTTTGGTGAGAGCCATGTACCATATACCATGTCTGTGTACAGACCAATTTACTGAATGGAATCTGCTGGCCCTCCTTACCACAATGCCCTGTTCGAAACAAAACAGAGAAACAGAAACTCAGGCAAGCTGTTGGCAATGAAAAAGCATGAGACTGACTGTCCTCCGTGGGCTGTATGGTACATATATCACAGCCACAGAGACAGGTCTACTTTCTTCTTTCCACACCCCAAGAAATCTAAGCTACTGGCTGTGCATGGATTAGCAAGCTGGATGGACAGAACCATGGAGATGGACCCTTCTGCAAGCTCCCGTGAACTCGAGAACATTCCTGTGAGAGAACAGCCAGGGCACACGTCCCTGGTGCATCCCCCACCCCCACTCAGTATGTGAACCACCATGCAGGCGTGCAGACACATGAAATAGAAATAAACAGAACAGGCTACAAAATAGCAAGAGCCAGTGTCAATCACCTAGGTAGGAGGCGTGGTGACAGAGAAGCCCGAGTTCTTCATCTGAGTCAAGACCTGAAATAAGATTTAGAATTCTCCCATGAACAGGAAGATCTCTCCGACCTGGAGAATCTCCAGGACCCTTACGATGCTTGAAAGATGGAGTTGTGTGAGTACAGCATGCATGGTGTGCTAGCATTTGTGTGTGAGGGGTCTATGCACATCTATCTGTGTATGTGCTCGGTGCTAGTGTTATATGGTGTCACACAAGATGGTGAGATAACACGTTTCATGTGATAAGCGTTCTAGTTAGAAGCAGGGTGGAAGTGTCTGACACATCCATATTCAATCATAGTTGCCATCGTTTCAGATTGTCCTGAATGTAAATTGAAGAACAGGGGTGGGGAGAGCAACCAGCCGGGCCCTCTCACTAGAAACTGTGCGGGAAGCTCAGAGGGACCAGCAATGCGAGCAGTAACACCCATCCCCAGGCATCATGAACTTGGCATTCAATGTTTCCAGAGAGCTGGGCAGGAAAGAGAGGAAAGCAGGAGCAGCCCAGCCTCTCGGGGCCAAACTCTGACCCAGAACTCAAGCCAGCGCTGCAAGGTAGGGAGGAAGCGTCCTGTCTTTACAGAGCATGGGGACAGATTCGGGAAGCTGGCTTTCCCCTGGACTCGGAGTGAACATGTGCAGCTGGAACTGGAGGGGTGAAGTTCGCCAGTCAGTACCAAGGAGGCTCTTCTCACAGGGATTGATTAATGGGGAGGAGCTCTGTCTCCCGCTGGCTGCTGTATAGGCCTCCTAATGAGGTGACCTGCCTGTTTGGTTGATGTAGGGTCACACACTACCAGTTAATTAAAAAGGATAACGATGCTGAGGCTGCCAGGGGCACATGATGGAAAGTCACTGCAGCCATACAGTGTGGAAGGCACAGCCTACCTACTCACAGTGCCCTGGGCCCTCTCAGAAGTCCTGCTGAGCCCACCCAGTGACCCAGGACATCAGGGTTCTCGAACTGCAGGGCCCCTGCCTAATACCTGCCATAGGCATACAGGTCCTTTAATTGCCTTTTCTGTAAGGCCCAAGTCTAACCTACAGCATGACAAAGACCTTGCAACTAACTACTCAGCCCTAACAGAGGGCTGCGTTACCCATTTAGTGCTTGACACTCGGGTGTGGGCACTTGGTGAAATAACCTGTAGCTTAATGAATAATGCAGTTTGGCCACTGCCCACATCCACACATGGTTTCCCTGCATAGAGGTGGTGAGGATGGATTAAGGGGAACCCTGGCTGGGAGTCAGTAGGAGTAATGGGTGGCTACAGAATTCTGCACACATCAATTACTGGCCTTTTGGCTAAGATCATGTGTAAAATTCTACACAGCCTTCTTCTGTGAGGGCCCCAAATAAGACACTGTATTATTTAAAAACAACAGCAACCCAAAACTAGAAAAACCTAAGCTGGGTAAAAAGCTTGTTGCACAAGGGTGAGGCCCCGAGTTTAGACCCCTAGCACCCATGGAAAAGCTGAGCGGGGTGAGCGTGTGTCTGTACCCCCAGTGTTGGAGGGTGGAGACAGGCAGATCCTGGAGGCTCCCTGGCCAGCAAGTCTAGCTGAACTGTGAGTTTCAGGTTCAAGGTTCAGAGAGAGAGCCTGTCTTAAAGGGGGAATGGGGCGGGGAGGAAAAACTATCAAAGAAATCTTGATGTCAACCTCTGGCCTCCACAGGTATCCACACAGGCAAACATACCTGCACATGCATGTCTGCACTCCAACATCAAGAGGTTTTTTGTTTTTTTTTTAAACTTTGTGAAGAATTCCATGGACTCATTTTACTGTGTGGAGCCTGGTGACAACCTAGCCAAGCTGCCTTTGCTTTTAAGTGTGTTTGGCTCTGAGGGTCAGGTCTCACACCCGGATAGAAATACTGTAGCCTGCTTCAGCTATCTCTGCCTTACTTTATAAATCTCCACACAGAAGCCGAACTGGACATGTTTCCGGCAGCCTCAGGGAGTCACATGGTCCTCTGGCCACGGGGCAGAAGCCAGTGCAGACCTTGCCATCCGGGGAGTGTGTACCAGAAGAGCAGGCTGGGGACTCGGAACGCAGATGCTACACTTCTGAGCAGACACTGGATGACTTTCTAATAAGGCTCATCTTCCTGATCCTTTCCAGGGAAGCTCTTTGCCTCTGTGGCTTACTTCTACGATGACAAATGCCCTGCCATCACGTCACCTGACCTGGACCCACATGGTACAAATAAAAGCACAGAACAGGCAAGCATGGCAGAATGGATGTTGTATGCAGGCCCAGCTCAGGCCCGGCAGCTGAACCCTAGGGGGCAGCCTGTTTGCTCTGCCCCTCCTGTTCCCAAAGGCTAAGCAGGTTTGGCTAATGGCAACATCAGACATGCTTGAGGGACAGACAATTCACCCCTTTAGGTACGTTTATACTTATTTCAACTTCATTGTAGCTGTTCATGTGGGGTGGGGGGCAATGTGCATGTGTGTTCAAATGTCGAGCTCAGAGGTCAACTTAGGGTATTGCTTCACAGGTGGGTCTACTTTCCTTTTTATTTTTAGAGACAAGTTCTCTCCCTTGGCCTGGAACTTGCAGATTCTACTAAGCTGACTGGTCAGCAAATCCCCACGGGTCCTCATGGCTTCACTTCCTCAGTGTTGAGATTGTAAGTGTGCATGGTGTGCCCAGCCTTTTCACTAGGTCTGCACACTTGCAAGGCCAGCATCTAATGACTGAGCCATCTCCCCAGCACCTAACGTCATTTTTAAAGATCTGAATGCACATAACACTATGCAAGAGGAAGAGTAATCCATATACTATTCAATGACAGTTTTAGGGCTGAAACAGCAAGACGGCGAAGGTAAATCACCCCGAGACTTCAAGCTACACCTGCAGGACTGGCAGTGGTGTGAGCAGTGGCTATAGGGATGAGCAGTCCTAGTAAATGTACCAGAGACTCCGTGGATGGCAAGTGGCTAGGTAAACTACACTCTTCCACAGAGAAGGCGGCTCTGGTCTGTGTGTCAAAACCACAGAGGAAAAAGACTTGCAGGGGCTCTGCAGCTGGGGAGAAGGAAGCAGAGGCTCTGACTGGATATCCGTGCTTCCTGGGCTGCAGGAAAGCAACTCAGCTGACAGGAAAGAAACAGAACACACTGCACTTCCCACAGAAACACCCTGGTCGGGCCTTTGTCAGTCTCCGAGGAATGCAAAGGGGCAGAGCTGGTCTGAGTGACGAGAAGGAAAGAGCCCTGGAATTAGCCTCTGCTCAAGACACAGCTCTGCCTTGGCCTGAAACACTTTCTTCTGCTGCGTAGGGGATTTAAGCAGATTTGCTATACAGTTTCCATCTCCAGAGTGGTCAGTGCTCTCTACTTTCCTCACCATTTACATGATCACCAGGAGGCAGCCAGCATGCTGAGTTCTGTTTGTGCTTGAACACAGGTGTCAGCCATCAATAACTTGAAGACTTTCATCAGCTTTGTGCTTAATATTTAAAACCAAAAAACTTTTCATCCTCAAAGTTTATGATTAAGCTTTTTAAGAAACCAAAGACACATGGAGCATACATTAAAGGCACAGACTCAATACATTTCATATGTCCATTTGGTCATCTAATTCCCACAGCAGCCCAGCATTGGCATTAAACACATCTAAAGGCAGTTTAATAGACTTAATATATATAATATGCTCATGTGGTCATCTAATTCCCATGGCAACCCAGCATAAGCATTAAATGCATGTGAGCACACATGTCCCACACTTACTCCTGGAGACACGGTGACAGCCATCACCCACGGTAAATACTGGGCACTCAGGACAGGCCTCCTCAGGCTGGAGACAAGCTCACTTGTTCTCCACTTCAGCATGTAAGCAGGAAACTATCAGAACCACACTGGCTGGCTCCTGATACTTTGATGATGAACGACAGCAGCTAACTCCAGGACCTGTGTGTATGTGCACGCTCAGGTATGTGCAGGTGCATGTGTGTGTGTGTGTGTGTGTGTGTGTGTGTGTGTGTGTGTGTGTAGGCCAGAGGTCAACTCTGGCTATTATTCCTCAGGATGCTGTCAACCTTGTTTCTTGAAACATGGCCTCTCATTGGCTTTGAACACTCACTGATGTAGGTAAGCTGGCTGGCCAGTGAGTCCCAGGGATTTGAGAGCTTCTGCTTTCCCAGCACTGAGATTATGAGTGTGAGTAGCCATGCCTGGCTTTTCACACAGGTTCTGCAGGTCAAACTCAAGTCCTCAGCTGCATGGCTAGCACTCTACTGACTGAGCTGCCTCCCAGCACTTTAATGGGAGGACTTTTAAAAGAGACTCCACTTCCCTTCCCAGACTCAGTCTGACCCACAGCCAGATTTTCTACTTAGCTCTGATCCCATTCACAAGGTCACATCCTGTTAAGCCTGGATTTAAGTGAACACACTAATAACACATTATCAGAAATGCAAGTAACACACCGCCTACAGGACATCACAGCCCGGCCGCACAGTACACTTAAAAGTGCCCACAGTTCCCCATTGTGCTTACAGGGCTGAAGGAACCACAAGCAGCACCTTGGGAGAGGGTCACAATGCACTGCAGATTCCAAATGCAGTTTCTATGGAAGGTACATTGCTCTTGAACCACTGCAAAGTGGAAAGAATCACTAAGAAAATGAGTCAGGGACAGTCTAGAAAACATTATTTCAAGAAGCAAAAGACAAGCTGAGCACTGCATGGCAGACGGCTAAAGGATTTTGCTGTATTAGGCAAATCTGCAATTCTGTTCAGGAACTCTGACAGGCGAAAGGCATTATCACATCCCACACCAAACAGAACTGGACATATTAAAATAAAGCTTGGCATGTGACCCAGCCAGATCTTAAACGTGTCTGTCACAGCACAGGGGAGCTGC
>CABHPH010144412.1:0-12181 GCA_902168325.1 Peromyscus nudipes
TTTGTATTTTGAGACAGGGTTTCTCTGTGTAGCCCTGGCTGTCCTGGAACTCGCTCTGCAGACCAGGCTGGCCTCGAACTCACAGATATTCTCCTGCCTCTGCCTCCTAAGTACTAGGTGGAATTAAAGGCATGCAACAGCACCGCCTAACAATAAATTTTAAAAAAAGAAGAAGAAGAAGAAGCTGGGCAGTGGCTCTCTTTCTCTCTCTCTTTCCAGGCTAGCCTTGAACTCAGAGAAATCCTCCTGCCTCTGCCTCTCAAATACTGGGACTGAAGGTGCACCGTTCTATTTAGCTCCACTTAGGCTCTAGTTGCAAAAGTTACCTTGAGTTTGTAGTCCAGGAAAACAAAGGGGAAGGGCAGGAGAGATGGCTCGTCAGATCAAGGTGCTTGTCCCTAAGCCTGACGATCCTAGACACTACAGGGTGCGAGAGAACTGACTTCTCCAAGTTCCCTCCAACCTTCACACATGGACCATTGCATGAGTGTGCATGCCCAAACATACATACCAAGTAAACAAACACATTAATAATAATAATTATTATTATTATTATTAATTATTATTACAGCAACAATAACACTAAAGAAAGCAAAGGAGAGGAATCAGTGGACTCTATTGCTTGGAAAGTATAGTTCTGGGAGAACCTGGGAAGATACTAGAAGTGCATATGCTCAGCTCCCCCACCCCTCTGAGTCAGAAACTGTGGAAGTATGCCCAGCCACCTGCACTTGAGCAAGCTCTCTAGGCAAAGCGGTGCGAGTCAGGTTTGCGATCTGTGGGTAGGTGTGGATGGCGCTGGAGTTGGCACTGGTGGACCAATCAGACCCCCCCGGGCCTGGTTCTCCAAGGCCTGCTTCTGCCACTGGCCCTGTCTCCAGGTGTGACAAACCAGAATTTCTCAGGAGCAGGCTGAAGCTTGTCCCCAGGAGAAAATACTTCCATCTTAGCTCTGTCCTCCATCTCACCCTCCTCCTGTTACCATGTCCTCAGCTCCCCTCACTATCGTCCCTTCCTATGGTTCCTATGTGGTTTGAGGGTGTTCCCCAAGGGTTCAAGATAGGGAAGTTGGTTGCCTAGTGTGGCCATGATGGGAGATGATGAGGCCTAGTGGGGGTGGTTAGATCATCGCTCTCAAAAAAGTTGAAGAATTTCTTTTTTTTTTTTTTTTAAATTTTATTTATTTATTATGTATACAATGTTCTGCCTGCAGGCTAGAAGAGGGCACCAGATCTCATTACAGATGGTTGTGAGCCACCATGTGGTTGCTGGGAATTGAACTCAGGACGTCTGAAGAGCAGCCAGTGCTCTTAACCACTGAGCCATTTCTCCAGCCCTGAAGAATTTCTTATAGGACCTTAAATAACTTAGATTTCCAAAGAGTGAGTTGTTATATGTAAAAGCCAGAGCCTGAGCCCCAAGTCACTCTTTGGCTTTCTAGTTTTTCCAGGTGATCTCTCTCTTTCCTCTATTCCTATCATTGTGAGGCCATTTGCCCGGAAGTCCTTAGCAGAACTGTTTGCAAACAGTACCACATTCTTGAAGCTCCAGAACTGTGAACTAAACAAACTTCTTTATAAAACAACCAGCTTCAGGCATTTTGTTACAGTAACAGGAAACAAACAAATACACTGTTGCAGGTACTGCCTCTGTGGATTCTAGTCTGAGACACATAGTTACCAAAGAACAATGTAACCAGCCCAGACACAAACCGAAAGAAACCCTGTAGAGGAGCTGAATTCGATTTCAATCAGAACAAGAAAACAGAAAGCTCCCATAATAACGCTGTTAAGACAAAAAGTATATTTCAGTTAGGAAATCATGTAAGAAGCCAGAAACTCTTCCTCTTAGAGTCAAGAAACACACTTCTTCTCTCAAAAAGCATTGGGAAAGGTGCCAAGAAACTTCAAGAAAAACCGAATTGAACGGGCATGAAGGCACATACCTGGAAGTCTGGCATTCAGGAAGCAAAGAAAGGGGATCCTGAGTGAACTACAAAGTGAACCACACAGGAGTGTGAGGCTGGTTCAGGACCAGACAACAAGAGCCTTCTAAAACCTAACAACATAAAACTGTATTGCAAGCTTGTAATTCAAATATGATCATGTGGCTTTTTTTTTTTGAGCAATTGATGACATGTAAGAAAAATGAAGCATTTGATACAAACATCTGAAAAAAATCTCATTTTCTTCTTTGACATTATTTTACTTTCATATAGAAAAATATAAACATATGTAGAAATTAAAAAAAAAAAAAGCCAGGCAGCATTGGTGCATGCTTTTAATCCCAGCACAGGAGGAAGAGGAAGGCCAGCCTGGTCTACATGGTGATTTCCAGGACAGTCAGGTCATTACACAGAGAAACCCTGTCTCGAGAAAGAAAAAGAAAAAAAAGGAAGAGCAAAACTGAGCCACCATACCTATCCCTCAGCTTCAATGGTTATTATAAATGTCATTGGTGTGTGTGTGTACATGTGAGGATGTGTGGTGTGTATTATGTATTTATATGTGTGCACATGCATGTGCACATCTTTCCTTTCTTTATGGTTATGATTCAGATCTAATGAAGTCTACCGACTACCCTGAGTTCTGGGCTGTGTGGCCTCCATGTGGACATCTCCACATTAGGGGCCAGAGCTACATTTCCTTTTCTACCAAACTCTGTGGATGTGGTTGCTCCTGCTGAAGGCCAGATCCCTGTCTTAGCGGCTGGTGCTTTCTCAAGCAACCGTTGGACAGTCTTCCAGTCCAGGCCGCTACAGCCATTCTCAAATCCTCCATTTCTTTAGAGTCAACAGCATCTCCGGTTTATTTAGCTCCTGAAGGCCCATTCCTTGGTGGTCCAGTCAATGTAGACGTTCAGGATACCCTGCTCCAGCATAAACATGGGGCAGGTGTCCAACATCCAGAAGCCTTCCTCGATTCTCTGTTTACCTAAGTTTACTAAGAGCCCCCTCTGGTTACACACACAATGGATACAAGAGTGTCAGGCCAGATTAAAGACACTCAAACTGTGCTATAATTTATATCTGGGCCTCTTCAGGAAGTTTAGATTAGGAACGAAAAGCTATTTGGAGCTGTAACTACAAAAGACCCTCAGAAATAACAGTCACAGAGTCTAGGCTTTGCCATAGAACCCCTTGGCTGTGGAGATGCTGGAGGTAGCTGGTCTTGAGCCCACAGCCTGCTGCAGCAGAATCTGGCCTTCTAGCCAAACCTGAGTCGTGGGTCCTGGACTTTATTCTTTTCTCTTTGTATTAGGGTGGCTGGTTGGGGGTGGGAAGGGCAGCAGGAGCAGAAGATGAAGGGAGTTTTGGTCTGATTTGCCCAAGACTTCATTGCAACTCAGTTGTTGTGCCAGAATTTGCACCTGGGTCTGCATGACTCTGTATGTCAGCCTCATCTCCTCCCTCGTAACTCCCAAGGAATCTAGAAAGCCCAGGGAAGCCTTGATACTACCTTGAGTGTCCCCTGAGGAACCAGGCAGGAATGCCTGTTCTCAGAAGGGTCAAGTTTCCTGTAGTTACACAGGTGATTCGGACAAAAGTCAACAGCTACACCTAGAAACCTGAAACCAAACGTTAACCAACCAACATGTCCTTTTGACAGGTGACTTCTTGGTTAACCTTGATGCCTACAGGCCTTAAATTCCATCCACTCCCAGGTCCTGGGATTGCAGGCCTGGGCCACCATGTTTGGCTGATAAGTTATTTATTTAATTTATTATTATTATTATTATTATTATTATTATTATTATTATTATTATTCCTGTTTTTTTCAAGACAGGATCACACTATGTAGCCATGGCTGTCCTGGAATTCACTATGTAGACCAGACTGACCTCGAACTCACAGAGATCCACTTGCCTCTGCCTCCCAAACGCTGGGATTAAAGGTGTGTGACACCATACCTGGCTTATTTAATTTTTTTTAAAAGACTTATTTATTTTAAACTGAGTGTAGTAGCACACACAGTACTCAGGAGGCAGAGGCAGGTGGATCTCTGTGAGTTCAAGGCCAGCCTGGTCTATAGACTGAGTTCCAGGACTGCCAAGGCTACACAGAGAAACACTGTCTTGAAAAACCAAAACAAAACAAGTTTATTTTGTGTGTGTGCATGTTCTGCCTGCATGTATGTGTGTGCACTGCATGCATGTCTGGTGCCAGGGATGTCAGAAGAGGGCTTTTGAATCCCCTGGAACTGGGGTGACAGATGGTTATGAACCCTCGTGTGGGTGGGGGCTGGGAACCCAACCTGGCTCCTGTGCAAGAGCAACAAGTGCTCTTCACCTCTGAGCCTTCTCTCCAGCCCTGTCTTAGATCTTTTTTTCTTTCCATTATAACATTTATTAATGGGTATGTGTGCATGTTGTATGTATATGAATGCCCAAAGAGCAAGAGGGTGTTGGATCCCCTGGAGCCGGAGTCAGCGAGTATGTGTAAGCTGCTTGATGTGGACCATCCTTCCAGTTCCTTTCCATTTACTTTTTAAACACTTGTTTGAGACAGGGTTTCAGTAGCTCATGCTGGCCTTGAACTCCAGAACTTGGGCTCCTCCCTGCTCTGGTTGGGATTAGTGGTGTGCCACCAAGCTTGTTGTGTGCTCTTATTTCGGCATTTCACAATTTAATGTTTTGTTTCCCCTTACCTTCTTATTGACCCTCACAAAAAATTTACGTTAGCCCTTAAGATGATTAACATCTTCTTTCCCAAAATATGAAAACAAGATCAGAGAAGCAAGATGCTAGGCAGAGACAAAACTGTTCAACGAACAATTCTAGAATATTGGAATTAGTTTGTATCTAGACACCAATGACCATTCTATGCAGCTGCTCATTCCTCAGGTTTCCTCCGGAGGGTGGCTCAGAGGTTCTGATGGAGCCTGCTGCACTACAGAGGACTTATTCAGGGGAAGCAGAGAGGAGTATCCGCAGGGAGTGGTGCTGCTCACATACATTTATTAATGCCTCGTTGTAAATGGTACTTAGGTAAGTGCACAGCGATGTTCCATGTTCCCATCTAACACAGCTTGCTTAAGTTTAGCCAACAGGATTCATCGTGAGTGGACTCAGGGAGCGGTTAATAATGGCCTTGGGCAGGTGCAGGACTGGAGCCTTTCAAAGCTTTACTTCTTTTATCAGCACTCCTGATTTTATACACGATGAAGGTCATTAACCCCATTCCTACCCCAATTTCCTGGTAAACCTGGGTATAGTAGGGTTTCATGGGGACCCAGACATTCTTTTTTTTTTTTTTTTTTTTTTTGGTTTTTCGAGACAGGGTTTCTCTGTGTAGCTTTGCGCCTTTCCTGGAACTCACTTGGTAGCCCAGGCTGGCCTCGAACTCACAGAGATCCGCCTGGCTCTGCCTCCCGAGTGCTGGGATTAAAGGCGTGCGCCACCACCGCCCAGTGACCCAGACATTCTTAATAAGGCTTTGAAGCATCTCAGCAAGACCAAGGCCACAGGCCACAACAGAATCCACTAAGAAAGGTCACTGAGCATGCAGGCGCCGCCCCTGCCTTAAATCTTTAACTCATTTTTGAGGATAGAAGTGGGGATAGCGGGTAGTATCTTAAATATGTCTCATTGAAAACCAAACCTGGAGCGTGCCCCCGACACACACCTCCACCCCTAGCTCTTAAGGAAAGCCCCTCTGAACACTGTCTTCCTGGGAGGCTAGCAGAGACTGGTCTCTAACCCATCCAACTGCCAACAGGGGGCCTGGCACAGAGTTACTGCTCACTCCTTCAGTGAATTTCTTGGTTTTTTCGTTTTGTTTGCTTTTGTTGAAACAGTTTCTCACTGTGTGGCTAGCCTGGAACTCTCTATGTAGACCAGGCTGGCCTCAAACTCAGAGCTATGCCTACCTTCGCCTCTCAAGAGCTGGGGTTAAAGAGAAGTGCTACCTATGACTCCCAGCTTGTGTGTGTGTGTACACTTATGTGTGCTACTGGGGACTAAGCCTAGGCCCTCATACATGCTGTTGTTGCAGGGTTCTTTGAAGTGACAGAACCTATTTCTCAGGGGGCTTCAGTTAGCATGGAAAACGGAAAACTGGTGTCCCTGAAACCCTTCTCAGTCCATTGCACCCGGGTTTATTGTCTCATCATCTTGAAGAATGGCCAGCAAGGGTAGTAGAGTGAGGGCAAGTTTTAATGATGGTGGGAAGCAGCTCCCTGTAACCTGCAAGGGGACTCAAGAGTGAATTGCTAGCCAAGCCTTCTTGCCTGGGTCCTTTTCTGCCCAGGGCATGAGCCTGATTGGCTCTGGCCTGTATATAAACTAGGAATTGAATTGAGAGGCTTCTGTCTGGTGGAAATGAATGGCTGTAGGGGACTTTGGTTGGTCAGGAGATAAAGTAGGAGGGGCAAGCTCAGGAAAAGATAAACATGCCAAGATATTTCACTGGGGTTGAGGGTGGGACCAGGAAGTGAGGAGAGCAAGGGCCAGTGGTCAGTGGCCTTCAGAGCAAAGCTGGTAGTCATCTTAGTGAGTCATGGCCTTTTAAAATTTACAGTTCCTGGGGCTGGAGAGATCAGTGGCTAAGAGCACATCTTAGTCTTGCAGGGGACCCATGTCTGGTGCCCAGAACCCGTGTTGGCTGGCTCACAGTTGCTTGGGGATCCAATGTTTTGGCTTCCTCGGGCACCTGCACTCAAGTGCACACACCTACACACTGAAACACACACATACACATAAATAAAAATAATAATAATATTCAGGCCGTGGTGGCACTTGCCTTTAGTCCCAGCACTTGGGAGGCAGAGGCAGGAGGATCTCTGTGAGTTCGAGGCCAGCCTGGTCTACAGAGTGAGTTCCAGGACAGGCTCCAAAGCTACACAAAGATACCCTGTCTCAAAAAACAAACAACAAAAAAATTAATTAATTAAAAAATAATAATAAACCGGGCTGGAGAGAAGGCTCAGTGCTTAAGATCACAAACATACATCCAGGCAAAACACTCACAAATGAAAAAATGAATAAATCTAATTTTTAAAAAAATCTAATAATAATAAAAACCTAAGACGCACAGCTTCTGAGTTAAATTTCCAGCTTTGAGTCGTGCCCTTGCATTCGCTGTCTGTGAAGGGTTCACGGGAGCCAGTTCTGCCACATTGTAGATGTTCTTTCCTCTGAGATAAGCTGCTGCCTTCTGTCTGCGGAGCACTCACTCTGCTGGACCTCTCTCTCCTATCCAGCTATCTGAAAAGAAGCTGCCTTCCTCCTCATATCTGGCACTAGGCTGGTGCTCTGCTACATCCCAGCCCTTGACAACTGACTGACTGACTGACTGACTGACTGACTGACTGACTGACTGACTGAGACACCGTCTCACTTAGCCCAGGCTGGCCTCTAACTCTCTATGTAGTTGAGGATGACCTTGAACTCCTGCCTCTATCTTCTGAGTGTGGTCATTACAGTCCTGTGCCATCTAGCTTAATTTTGTTTGTTTTCTGTGATACTGAAGGTCAACCCCAGGCCTCCTGTTTGCTATTTACATCCTACCAACTAAGCTACAAACCCCACCCCTTCTTTTCATCTTTTATTTTAAGTCAGGGTCCCTGTAAGTATCCCAGACCAACCTCTCGCTTGCTCTGTGGCCCCTGCAGGTCTTGAACTTCTAATCTTCTTGACTGAACCTCCTGAGGGTCTGGAATGGCAGACAAGTGCCACCAGTCACAGCATGAGTTCCTTTCTGAAAAATCCCACTTTCTCTGTCTTTATGCATTTGGTGATTGTGTAGATTTTTTTAAGAGAGGAAACAGAGCTGGAGAGATGCTCAGGAGTTAAAAGCATGTACTGCTGTTGCAGAGGACCTCAGTTCAGTGCCCAGCACCACTTTGGGTAGCTCCACCTGTCACTCCAGTTCCTGAGGATCTGATGCCTCTGGCCTCTGCAGGCACCTGTCCTCATGGGCACCCCCCCCCCAACACACACATATACATGATTGAAAATAATGAAAACTTTTAAGAAAAGACGAGACCGTAGTCAGGGGAGGGCACATAGAGGTGAAATGTATCAGGTGCCTAGCAGGCGTTTTGTTGACCGTCTTCCTGAGGAAAGTAAGGGGAATGGAGGGAGAGACAGTCAGAACAACTGGACACTCTGGACTTTGGGTTTATAAGGAGGTGGAGGGAGCATCTGCTGTCTTGAAGGCTCTCCGTGAATCTGAGCCTTTCAGGGAGGAGACCGAGCTGGTGGCACTGTGAGGGACGCAGCCCCATCTCCAGTTGACTCATTTCCGTATCTGTTCTTGAGCACCTATTCTGCCCAAGGCTTATTTGAAGTGCTAGGAACACAGCAAGAACCGAAGTTTAAAAGTCCCCTGTGTCAGATGGGCAGTGATGGCACACGCCTTTAATCCCAGCATGTGGGAGGCAGAGGCAGGTGGATCTCTGTGAGTTCAAGATCAGCCTGGTCTACAGAGTGAGTTTTAATGCAGCTACACAGAGAAACCTTGTCTCAAAAAACAAAACCAAAAAAAGTCCTCGGGGCTGGAGAGATGGTTCAGTGATTAAGAGCACTGGCTGTTCTTCCAGAGGTCCCGAGTTCAACTCCCACACACACGGTGGCTCACAACTATCTATAATAGGATCTGATGCCCTCTTCTGGCAGGTATACGTGTAGAGCACTCATACTCATACACACACACACACACACACACACACACACACAAGCACACACACAAAGTCCTCTGTTTCATGATTAACAAGATGGTTCGACATCCACATTGTGCAACTCCAGTGGATCCCGTTAGAACTCAAACTGAGGACAGAAAGCTAACTGAGATCCCTAGTAGCACAGAGTCCTCCCAGGTGCCCCTCCCCCTCCCCTAGGCACTCCAGCGAGGGGCTGGGCTGCCCTCCCCCCAGATGCTCTTCCCTGGGTAGTCTCAGCCAGCTTGGTTGCTATTCCTTTTTAACCCTTGGCCTTCTGGTCTCCTGGCTTGCTCCTGGCCCCTTGGTCCCTGCATCTCCCCATCTCCTCACATGGCCCGGTTCAGTCTGCCAGGTGTGTTCAGTCTGGACGGTCTCGGACACCTCTGCCTGTGCTCTTCTTTCTATCTATAATAAAAACCTCAGCCCCTTAGGAGCAGTCATGTCCTCCATTTACTTCTTTGTTTCATTCATCTGGTGCCAAAATGTGGGAATGAACCAGGGACCCAACACCCTCCTCTGGCCCCCAGGAGCACCTGAACACACACAGCACACAGACCCACACAAATATAAATCTATTTTAAAATCCTTTCTCTCTTGGACTGGGAATGTAGTGTGGGGCCTGAAGTTGGGTTTTAAGTGTGAATCGCTGTGCTTAAGAGATCAATAAAGGGAAATGCCGCGAACCTGTATGACCTACTTGCCCAAGGATAGATGACTTCCTGGAATGCTGGGGGCTGTTGTTCATGAATGACAACAAGCCATGTGTTTTCACTTCAGTAAACTAGGTTGGTTGCCCCAACTGCACAGGATGTGCTTGATCACACATAAGCGGGAGGTATATAGGCAGGAAATACATCAGGGTGTATGCTTGCCCTCGAGTGGGCAAAGGCGGGAAGTATGAGTTATGAGTTTTGCCTTTATAAGTGCCTGACTAACCTAATTCAGTGCATTCTCTCGGAATCCCAGGTATGGGCCTGTCCAGTGTCCATCGTCCTGGCCAGTATTAAATATAGCTTGCTTTACTTAGACAGTCATGGATTTGATCTTCCTCAAAATTTTCAGTTTTCACAGTAGCTCAGTTGTTAGAATACTTGCCTAGTATGCACCAAGCCCTAGACTCAGTCCTCAGCCTCCACATAAACCAGGCAAGGTAGCTTCACGCCTGTAACCCCAGCATGTGGAAGACAGAGGCAGGACCTCTTGAAGGACCACTGTGGTCCAGGATGACACCAGAGGCCATGGTGGTACCTGTGGTCCATGCTGCTGCCCCAGACATGACGAAGCCTGAAATTCCTGTGGATATTTGTTGTCTGGGCCACTGACTGACACCTTGGTGATCTCCTGGGGATTTGCTGCCTGCAGGTGGGATGGGAACATCTGGTTGTGGGTGGCATGCTTAGCCTCTGGAGGCCATGTTGAGGCCATGGTCTGTACAGCCACTGAGGGCCATGAAGAGGTCCGTGGCCTGGGCTGCTGCCGGAAGCTTCTGATGTCCGTAGGCCATGCTGACCTGGCCCCATCTGGTGGTGGCATGGGCCAGGGAGAGCTGGCCCTACCCCTCACCAGTCACTGCACAGCTCTCCACAATTGATGGCTTCTGGCTGGAGTGGAGGTGGAGAAAGACACACCTTCCCTTGGGGGGCTGGCCACTAGGAGTTTGACCATGCTCCAGTTAGTATATGGACAACTCGAAATGGACGTTTTGTGTGTGTGTGTGTGTGTGTGTTTGTGTGTGTGTGTGTGTGTGTGTGTGTGTGTTGGCAGGGTGAGTCATGGAGGTAGTGGATGGACATGGGAGGACTTGGAGATGAGCACAATCTGGGTGCATGATGTAAAATTCCTAAATAATCAATAAAAGAAAAAAAAGTTCAAGGTCATCCTCAGATATTTATCAAGTTCTAGGCCAGCCTTGGTTGTTTGTGACCCTGTCTTTTAAATCGTATTTATTTTATGTGTATGAGTGTTCTGCCTGCGTGTAAGTGTGTGTACCATGAGTGTGCCTGTTGTCTACGGAGGCCAGAAGAGGGTGTTAGACCCTTAGGGACTGGAATTACAAATGACTGTGAGTCGCCATGTGGGTGTTCAGATTTGAACCCAAGTTCTCTGGAAGATCAACTAGTGCTCTTTGTTGTTGTTTGTTTTGTTTTTCAAGACAGGATTTCTCTGTGTAAACAGTCCTGGTTGTCCTGGAACTTGCTCTGTAGACCAGGCTGACCTCAAACTCACTGAGATCCACCTGCCTCCGCCTCCCAAGTGCTGGAATTAAAGGAATGTGCCACCACCACCTATCTGGCTACAGTGCTCTTAACTGCTGAGCTATCTCTCCAATCCAGTGACCCTGTCTTAAAACAAACAAACCCCTTTCTCTTTCATAGAGCTAGTCAGGAAACAAACATAAAATTAATAAGATAAAATTGAATCCACACCGGGCAGTGGTGGTTCACACCTTTAATCCCAGCACTCGGGAGGTAGAGCCAGGTGGATCTCCGTGAGTTTAAGGCCAGCCTGGGCCACAGAGTGAGTTTCAGGAAAGGCACAAAGCTACACAGAGAAACTGTCTTGAAAAACAAAAAAAAAAAAAAAAAAAAAAAAAAAAGAATCCACTTCCTCCTTGAGCCAGCTATCCCATTTCTGAGACTTCAGCCCAGGGCTTCATCTGTATGGTGAGATAATTCTGAGCAAAGTGTCCCCAGGGCTAAGGCTGAGACACTCTGCCCTGGAGTGTAGCTAGAGTCACAGAATTCCCCCCTCCCAACCCTCCTCTCCCCTCCCTCCCACCTCCAAGTCCTTGTGCATCTGTCAAGGTGAGAGCAATGTCAGGGTAGGACTTTTCTTATTGTTTTGTGTTGTTTGAGACAGGGTCTCATGAGGCCCAGACTGTCCTCAATTTGTAGCTAATGATGACCTTGAACTCCAGACCCTCTGTCATTACTTCCCAAACCCCAGATTACAGGGCTTTGCCACTACTCCTGACACAAGGTAGGTCTTTTTTTTTTTTTTTTTTTTTTTTTTGGTTTTATTTTGTTTTTCGAGACAGGGTTTCTCTGTGTAGTTTTGGAGTCTGTCCTGGAATTCACTTTGTAGACCAGGCTGGCCTCGAACTCACAGAGATCCACCTGCCTCTGCTTCCCGAGTGCTGGGATCAAAGATGTGCTCCACCACCGCCCGGCTACAAGTTAGGAAATTAATGAAAGAAAAACATGGGAAGTTTTGTGTACTTTCTCAACACAACCATGAGTGAAAGTCCCTGGATAGAAACCAAACCTGACAAAGAACCTTCTAGAAGGCTGATTAACTGATTAGGACCTCAGTGATTGAAAAGTTGCTGGTCTAGAGCCTAATTATACTTTACTTTGGCCTGTCTTTAGTCCTTTTAATAGCCGTTCTTTGCTTACCTCCACGTCAAACCCAACATCCTTGTGGATATCACAGGAAACCTTTAGGAATGTATTAACTCAGCAGGCCATTAGCTTCCTCTGACCAACCGGCTGAGAATGTCATCAGATAGCATCCGTGGTCTA
>CABHPH010144414.1:0-13556 GCA_902168325.1 Peromyscus nudipes
TTTGACTATATTCACAGCTTAAAAAATATCCACTGAAGACTTCAAAAAAACATAACCTGGGGCTTTTCTATGCCTTGCAAAACATACCACCTAGCTGAAATTCTATTATAGCTATATGCTGGGCTAAGCTACTAGTAAATGATTTTTGGTTGAATGAAATCTTTCAGACATCTCCACATGATTTATTATTTCCCTTCAATTCTGTCTTCTCTTTATTTAGCAATTTTTTGTTCTCTCTGTTAATATTCTTTAAGTTGGAGAATTATTTTCCATGGACATTCTTCTCTTTTTATTTAACCCCCCCTTCACCTTGGGGCATAACTATATGTTTACACTTATTACAGCCTTGATATTTTAAAGTAATTTCATTGAAATAATTGGAAATGGAAATAAATTAAGATATGTTTACAAATATGTAGAATGTATTTCTTGACAATTTCCAATGTATCCTTGACCTGAATAGCATGTTCCAAGATATATTTTTCAATGTTACAAGCCAGAGTTGGAACACATGAGATGAGGTGATCCAGTCCATCTAGCTTCTCTCCTGACACATATTCTCCTGATGGCAATTCTTCAGAGAAGATTTAAAAAACTAAAAGTTGCAATTAAATTTTCAAGGAATTCCTACATTTCTAGTCTAACTTTTACCTAGGGATTCTTTGGTACTTCAACAAAACCACACAGTACTTGCAGGAAAGAACCTGGAATCTTACAGACAGTTGCTAAATTTCATTTCACTCCCAGCCCTTCTAAGCTTGAGAGAATTTCTCAGAAGGCCCTTGATTGTCCACATAGCCTAGACTTAGACCATTGATTCTTTCAGTGATTTCTCTTTCACTTAGAAATAATCACTGCTCTTGAGATGGGAAATAGTATCTTCCAGTGCTCTGAATATTTTATGTATTCATATGTGTTGGTTTTAATTTTTGATGTCCTATTTTTAAAAGGATGAGGCAAGTCCTCCTCTAACCCTTCGGTCCTTAAAGAACCAGCCCCAGTCTTCTAGGTTTTCCATCTCTGCATCATGCTCTAGACTTCATCCACCACTTGTGTGCACATAAAAGCATACAGATCTCTGCTTGCTATCCTGGATGTAATTGAACTCAACTTACTGAGACCAGTTAGATAATGTAAATGTTTATGGCAGTAAAATGGTTATGGAGACAACTGGAGATCACAGGTTCTCTTGGGAGAGAGTATAGAAAATAAGAAAGTTAAAGTGAAAATTCTTAATTTAAAGATGGAATTGCTAAATGATACTTCTCATAAAAACCGTAGGTTAAATCACCTCAACTGGATTTAATTTGTAGTCTATCTGGTAGATGAGATGTGATGATAATCATTTGAAAAACTAATTTTAATTAAATATACCCCATCCTTCTTAATGCAACTTCTCCTTGCCTTTGCCTCTTTTTCTTCTATCTTGCTTCATTCTTGCTTTTGCAAAATCAGAACATAGGATTTTTTTCCTAATGCTGGTTAGCATATATACCATGTCACATGAATATTAAAAAATGCACGAGTATATATGATGTCATATGCTTGAAATTTCATAAAATATTTTAGTTATTAGAAAATAATATATTTATGGATGATTTGAAGTATAGAATTATTTGTGCAGAAACCCTCATCCTTTATTTAGAAATCAGATATTTGGTAACTGGAGCATTTAGAATACAGTTGTAAATGTGAATAAAGTATTAGGAAGATAATATAAAACACCTGTATTATCTTACATTTAAATTTTTCTTAATGCATGTTAATTATACATATTGATAGGGTTGGTTCACTGTCCTGTTTCTGTTCATGCATGCTGCATGTACTGATTGAATTCTGCCATCCTTCCTCTACTCCTGTACTTTCTTTGCACAGAAAGAGCATCTGCCCACAGCCACATCACACAGAGACAGCACACTGGAAGCAGCAGAGTGGGAAGGAGGGGGTGAGGAGGAATTCTGAGCAGGCTGCATATTGATATTCCAAAGGAAGGTGGACTTGCATTCCAGCAGAGGTCTTCAAGTACCAGCTTGCAGGCCCAAGGACAACACTTTAAAGTGATTTGAATTAAAATGACCTTTGCAGTTCCAGCACACTTGAGACTCCAACAGCAGTGCCATTCTTTCCTTATGGCATGCAAGGTCTTTGAAGGCGTTCGAATTTGCGACTCATGGACTAAAGAGCAGTATGGAAAGTAGAATAAAGATCAGGAAAATGGAAGGGGCTTTGAAAAGGAGCTCTGAACTGCCACATCCATGAAGCACAGATGCTCCCCACTAGTCATCTCTCTGGACCCTAGCCTTTCTACTAAATACAACTTTACTAATGGGTTGTGAAATGGCTTTTGTTTGTCAATACTGGTTAAGTGTTTTCACTTATTTATATTGACATATATTCTTGGTTTCTTTGGAAGTCACAGAGTCTCCTGGCAATGGGGTGTCTCAAATTACTCTGGAGTTACATTCCAATAAACCCAATGTAATTTGAAAATATCCAAGTAGAAAATGTATCTAATACACTTCTAGATAACAATAGCTTAGCAACTGCTCTCTTAGATTATTCTGTGAGTAGAGAATAACTGTCTTAGGGTTTTGATTGCTGCAATGAAACACCATAGCCAAAAAGCAAGCTGAAGACGAAAGGGTTTATTTGGCTTAAATTTCTATATCACTGTTCATCACTGAAGTCAGGATTGGAACTCAAACAGAGAAGGAACCTGGAGGTAGAGCTGATGTAGAGGCCATGGAGGAGTGCTGCTTACTGGCTTGCTCAATTTTATGGATTTTCTCAGTTGGGGTCCTTCCTCTCAGATGGTTCTACCTGTGTCAAGTTGAGATAAAATTGGCCTGCTCACCAACATTCTGAGAGGCAGAAATAATCTTCTCCAAGGTCGAGCCTTCTGATAGTTCATCCAATCCAAACAGTCATCCCTAAACACATATACATATGAGCAACACTAAGTGAACTCAGGTTATGTACATATGATTAAGACACCATGAAGTTAAGGAAGAAATGGGAGAGACACAGGAAGAGTTGGAGAGAGGAGAGGAAGGAAGGAATGCCGATATAGTACTCAAATGTGCTTATAGGCACATTTTTAAAAAATATTTCCAAGTACATTTTCTACTTCATGTGAATGGATTTCCCATTATCATAAAGTAAAACAACAACAAAACACACACACACACACACACACACACACACACACACACACACACACTACACACACCATAAAGAATCTACTGTGAGTTATAGACCATTAGTATTTTACAAAAAAAAATAAATGCCTACTCTTTCTCCTTGGTAAAAATATGTAGGACTTCTTGAGAATACTCACCTTTCAGACCTGGACAAGTCATCCCTTATTTTCTTTCTTTCCATAAGCCTCTCCTTTGTGTTTCATGTCTGTTTCTGGGAATTATAGAACTGAATTCAATGGGTTTGCATATTGGTGAATGCACAGCCAAAACAAGCATGGCCAAGAAATGACTTGGAGAATGGCTTTGCTTGCAGCAGGTAAGGAGAGTACTGAAATTGTTTCTAAAGCGACCCTTACCTGCAACAAAGGTAGTCTAGGGATTCTATTCAGGGAACACACACATTCATATTAGGAAAGCCCTTTAAGGGTGGGCAATTTCTGAGCATGCCCATTTAAGAAATATATTCTTGAGCATGTTAATTTAAGTTTATGGTTCAGGAAGGATATGAGACATGTCTTTGTAGATGCTCAGCTTGAGGTGATGGAGCACTATCCAAAGGTTAAAATAGTGAATAGGAATACCCAAGCATGCCCAGGTAGTGGCACTTTAAAAGTTGGTGAATATAAGACCTTACTCCTAACGGGGTCTCACTTAACAGATAGCAACATTTTTGTTTACTCCGGGACTGTGTGAGGACCTTCTGATTGGCCCAGTCTTGCTGCCCTGGGTACAGATTTTTTCACTTTAAGATGTGGTCTGTGCACGCACATTTCTGTATTCATTTATAATCCCTAAGTGAAAGCATATAGAGAATAATGACACAAATAGCCAAAACAGAAGTTACAATACTTGAATAAATTAAAATTTTATTTTAATCCTAGCCAGCCTTTTCAGAATCTTCTTCCTACACAGCACTGAAAACTTTTAATAATGTTGCTAGAAATTTATTTTAGAAGTTGTTAGTCTAGTACATAGACTTCAGCTCAAAGTGGAATCAGGTTAGAGCTGCATCCGACCTGATGTAGCATGAAGCTGTTCTGTTCCCCCATGAAACCTCTGTGACAATCTGCTCCCAAGCTTGAATCCCACAGTTGCCTGTCAGTGTGCATAAATCAAAGGGAGCCCCTTTCACCTGGATGATGAAGGCTCATTCCTGAAGGGTTCATCTCTATGTGACACGGTATTGCATAATGTATGAGTCAATAGATGCATTCCATGCTGTAATGGCTGCCCATTCTGTCAAAACTCAAACTTCCAGATGTCCAGTCTGTTGAAGCCCCTGTTCCTAATGGCATCTATCAGCAAACAGGTACTCATTTAATAGTTGTCCAATCAATGTGTAAATAATATCACACAGTGCCTTTCCTGCCTCCCCAGGCTTTTGGATGAATCATTTACTCAAGTGTCTACCCACCCAAAAGGAAAGAAGACAATTTAAAACACACAAAAAGACCTGCACAAAAGAAGAAGTCAACTGTCTATGATCTGCAGTCTTTGGATGACTAGTCCAGATCATAAATGGACATATATAATACCCTTCCACAATGCCTTGCAACAGAAGTGGCTAAATATTTTAGAAATCCTGTATCTCAAGAGAAGGACTTTGATTACTAGGAGGATTAACTGCCACAAAGCTTTCTGTGATTCTTGGGGTTAATTAAGGAGCTGTGCATTAGCGGGTTATCGGATTCACCATTGACAATATGCTAAAACTTAGCAGAATGTCTTTTCTGTAATCCTGTCTTGTAGCTAGATTGAAAAACAACAACGTACATGGGGGGAGAGATGGAGGGAGGAAGGGAGAGAGGGAAAGGTAGGAAAGGAGGAAGAGAGAGAGACTCGAAGAGGGAGAATTGACTCACATATTCTCACTGAGTGTTGTCATACATAACAGTCAGGCATCCCATCAAACAGGCCTCTAGCAAGCATCATTTTTATTTTTAGAAGTATACATTCTAGCTAGGCATTGTGACCTTTCTGGTATCCTAGCACTCTAAAAGGAGGGGCGTCAAAAGTCTAAAGCCAGCTCAGTCTACATGGAGAGATTTAGTCTCAATTCCCATCTTCCCTCACTTACAGAGAATGGCATATCCTGATGGAGCCAGGCTTAGTTCATATGCGGCTCAGCCAGGTGAATGTTGTTGCTTGTCTGTTTTCTCACCTGCCATTCAGTAGCCATTTTAGTTCCAAGTACGGCTCTAAGTTGTTTGAGTTCTTGAATCTGTGAAGATACTCTTTTCTAGTTTTTCCCAGTAGCATTCTAAGTAGCATCTGAGATGGATAAGCTTCCGCTCACTGCACACTGGCTCTTCAGTGGATGAGAAGCTCAGAAGTAGGAAGACAGCGTTTCTGCAGCATTGCCTGAGCCTGCATTTGCTGATTGAATCACCTGTGTGCCTGAGCCAGCACGAGAGCCAGTTTCAGGCCACCATATGTGTGTGAGGCCTGACTGTGTCCTGCTGGACTTTCCTCTAGGTGCTAATTGCTTTAGTGAGAAAAACTGTGCAAAGCAATTAAGCAGTTCCCTTTTCTCCCAGACCCAGCTCTCAGAAGCAAGGGGCTGGGAGAGGGCTCCTGCACTCCCAGTAGGTTGCAAATTGCTCAGAATGAATAAATACATTTGTTCACTTTTCAAACTGTGACCAGCCACCTGGTTCTCTTGTGTTGCTCTCGGAGCAGAGAAGGCAGATGACGGGCTCCTCATTGCTGAACTCCAGCCCATAAAAATGCTTCACCGCACTCTGAGCTATTTTTGCAAGGACATCTGTTGCCAAAAAAGAATTTTAATTAAGCAAAAACACATCTCTGTTTTGTCCATGGCAAGGAGGCTTGTGAAAGCTTTCTTGTCTCAGATGCATGCTAAATCTGGAGAAATGGAAGCCTTAAGGTATTTTGTGAGGGACATTTTGCTGCTCAATTTGAGGGGCACAACAGATTTTTCCATGGGAAGAAAATTATTGGAAGGGCTTGTTTGTGCTTTTCAAAATAAGGCCCAGACTGCATTAATAATTAATTGTACATAATATAATCTGACATGTTACCCCATGGTTTGATAAAGTTGAAAGCTATTTCCACAAGGCAACTTGCCAGTTATTTTGTGCTCCTCCAATCTTCTTCCCAGGTGATATTCATCATTTTAACATCAAGCTTCCAGAACACAACATTAACACATAAATTAGAGGCCCTGGCACTTGTGTTAGCTGTTATAGCTAGTATAGATAAAATTGCCCAATCATAAAGAAAAAAAAAGTAAAGTGATCAAATCAGAAAGAGGTTGCAGACATTAATACTGCACAAATTGCTTATGACTGTGTTGGGGGGGTGGCGTTCTTTCACTTTTTAAAAATGCAAGTATATTGAATACCTTTTCACCCATCAAACACTGATACACTGGCAGATATAACTTCTTCAAACATGAAACTGATGCTCTAACCATATACCCTTCAAATCCCTTAAGTGCCTTTAGGGGCACTCTATTTGGCAGCACAAGTACATCAGACAAGCTGATTACTAGAGGGCACTTTCAAGTAGCAGGCCCTGTAGGGTCTTGCTGGCAGCATGGGAGGACAAATTACCTGCTAATATTGAGACTGTTTCTGGACACCTCTATTATTGAGTGGGGTTACTGATTTGCCCTCTTGGCAGGTGGATAGGGAAACTCATCTTGGTTGAGGCAGTAAACAGGTTCATATTTCTACACAATAGGATCATTGCAAATAGGAATCTCACCCGCATGTTAAAGAATGGAATACAGAATCCATGTCGCACATTAACGCTGGGATGCTTCCCTATCTTATGAAATCTTACTGACAGTTGTAAGTCATTTTTGAAGATTTTCCCATCACAGAGAAGCACAGGGGAATATTCTTTTTGCTCTTTCAAAGGGTGATAATAGCTTCTCAGTTTCTGATAGCTAGGATACCTTCACTCCATCTCTGTTGCCAACTTTTAACAAGGTAAATTTTGTTTTACCTTATCCATAGTATAAATAGAACATAGATCTCTCAGGTACTTCCCCATCACCCAAAGAATTATTGATAATTTTAAAATGTGTATGTTGCTTGAGCACTTACTAGTTCTGTGCTGAGTCTTATGGGTGATTGACAGCTGCTTGTGCAAATTTCAAGTTTAGTTTTTAACTTGGGTTATTTTTAACTTGCCATTTCCCAGTTTTAATAGTCAGAGTGTTTTGGTTGTAAATGAGAGGAATCCAGTGAAAAATAAATTAAGGAGAGGGAAATTTATTAGTTATCAAAACTGTCAAGTGCCAGGTTACAGGTTTTAGGAACTTCTAGGTCCAACGCCTCACTAATGTGCTAGATAGTCCGTTTTGCAATCTGCTTTCCTCTACAGTGGCCTTATGGTATCAAGTAGTTTCCACAACAGTTTACCCCTTCAGTTCTTTATTTGCAAGGACTCTAGCACAGGACAAATCTCTAAGCACTAAGGTCAGAGGACAGACTGCTATGGACTGCTTAGGTTGTACCCTGATTACCATGAAGGAGCTCTGAGATCTTCTCCAGGAAACTCATTATGTTATAGAGCTATAGTTATAAAATCATAATTGACTGTCATAAAAACAAATTGATTAATGGAATATAGTTGAAAACATAGATACAAGCACACATTCCTGTAATCACAGGATTTTTGACAAAGTGAAAAATAGACATTGAAGGAAAGAGTATCTATAAGAAATGGTATTGGCCAATATGGATAGCTATATTTACAGTAGTGAAACTATATCATTAACACTCCTTTAAATGGATCAAGGACCTCAGCGTAAGACTTGATACTCTGATTCTGTTATAGGACCAATTAGGAGATATACTTCAACTTATAGACACAGGAGAAGGCATTCTCTGGCAACATGGGCATTAAGACTGACAACTGACAGATGGGACCTCATGGACCCCAAAAACTTTTGTACAGCAGAGGTTACCATTGTTCAAGTGAACAAATAGCCTAAAAAATGGAAAATAACTTTTATCAGCTATACTTCTGAAAGAATGTAGCACTAGAATATATAAATTACACACAAAAATCCCAAACATCAAGAAATCAAACAATTCAGCTACAAACTGGGACATGGTACTAAAGAGTTCTCAAGTGAAGAAATACAAATAATTGAGAATTATTAACAATATTCAATATTCATAACTATAAGGGGAATGGAAATTACAATTACTTTGAGAATTCATCTTACCCCAATCAAACTTACTGGGATCAGTAACAAAATAAATCAACAACAACAAAAATGACGACAAATGCTGGCATGGATGTGGTGGAAATGAGACACTTATTGTTTCTTGGATTACAAACCAGTGCAGCCCCTTTGGAAATCAGTGTGAAGGTTTCTAAAAGAAAGCTTAGAAATAGATAACCAATATGACTCAGCTATATCACTCTTGGGTATATATACAAAAGACTCATTTTACTATAGAGATACTTTCTTGTAGAGAGCACGAGGTCCTGGTAAACACAGATAAACACCAGGGAAACAAGAAATGTTAAACATAGAGGGGTGTCCCCTCAAAGGAGGAAATAAAATACCTTCATTCCATCCAGAAGGCTGTGGGTAATGCTGTTAATGACCTGATGACTCTTTTCCTATCTATAGAGCCAATCCTCATCCAAATCCCCCCAGAGAGTTTATCCCAGAGCTCCCCTACCCACCCCAGAACATTGTTGTTAGCTCTCAGTTAATAGAACACATCCTTACAGAAAATGTAACATGTACTTTATAGCCTGCTGAACTCTATGCTGTCTTGGTCAAAGACCACACCAGATTCTAGGCCCTTAAGCTATAAAATCCATCTTCACAGTCACATGTACTTTGCAAAGAAACTTTTATGTAGTCACACTTTAAGCTTTATTGTATACCTAGAACTGGAACGATTGTTTCCTGAAAGCTTTTCTAAATTGTACTGTTTAAATATGCTTACAATAAACCACATGGCATCAGACTCCCTAAGTTTGATCCAGCCTGAGTAAATCAAGCTGAACCAAATTTTCATTCTCACCCCTTCAAGGATCATTTTTTTTTGCCAGCCATGACACCTGTAGAAACCCCAACACTTTTTTATCCAAGTTTCTTTCTTCTCTATTCACAATAGGCAGGAAATAGTCCATATGTTTATAAAATGATGAATGGATAGTGAAAATATGGTAATTTAGAATGGAATATTATTCATTTTTTATAAAAATGACATTTGCATATAAATAGATAGATTTGAAGATAATCATTGTGAATGAGGTAATCTAAACTAAGTAAGTCAAGTGCCACATGTTCTTTTTCATATGTAGATGCTAACTTTTTGTCTTTAGATATATGGGTTTAAAATGGAGTACACATGGAAATCAATAAATCAGTAAGGGGCCACAAGGTGGGTATTTTCCGAGTGGGCAGGTAAAACACAGTTGTAATGAGTGGGGAATTGAAAATAATAAAGCAAGAGGGTTGAGTGGGGTGAAGGTGAGAGGGTGGAGTAGAAGAGGAATTATTGAGAAGGGTAACCTACACTAAAGCCTTGAAAAAGTCAAATCAAACCTATTACTGTAAAAGATTCCTAAAATATATTCATATCTATATAAAAAAGAAATTAAGTATAATGCATTTTCCAGATAACCATGGTCTATAAAATAAAAAATAAAAACCCATTGCCAGATGTGAGTTTCTACTTCTTAAGTTGTTGGATATATACCCAGATATTACAGGCCATTGTCATTGTCCTTGGTTACCTCCAGAACTTGATGATAGGATTCTATTTCTGAAGATACAGTTATAAAACATGGAGAAATCAAGCTAGTACTGACTGGAAGCTTAATCCCTACTGCCTAGTCCTGGAAAGTGCTATGCATGCTACTGTGATGTGTGAGGGGTAATTACTCTTTCTCAGATTCGATTTGAGTCCTTGGAGCTACAATAATAACCAGCTCGACAAGATGTACTCATGAGTGCACAAATGTTATAGGAATAACCTTCTACTTCCTGATTGTGTTTAAGGCCTGCTTCATAAGACAGAACTTATACTTGGCACTCTTACCAGGGCTAAATAGTCAAGGCTGGCTAGGTCATAGGCTCTAGGGGAAAACTTGCAACTATTATTCTGCTAATTGAACATAGTATTAAACTGCCTCCTAAGAATACATCATTTTATCCATGATAAGTACATCTTTCAGTCCATAGTAGAGAAGCTTCTCCTTATAGCTAGATGGAATTAACATAGGTCTCTACAACTGGTCAGAATGCAAAGAATAGCTTGTAGAGTCTATTCTCCAACCTACATGGGACATATATTTCCCACTTCTTCCTTACAAGGCTCAGGGATCAGTGGGGATGAACAGGTAGAAAGATTGTAAGAACTAGAACCCGTGAAGGACTACAATGAAAGAGTGTTTTCTAGGAAAAGCAGGGCAGTTGCACATATGAACTTATAGCAGCAATGACTGATTGCATGACACTTGAGCAAGATGAAGTCAGATAGAATCCCAGCAAGGAAGAGGGAGAAGGTCAGAAAGTCCTACCTGAGCTTAAAAGCTACTGGCTACCAATGGAAATTGAGGAAAGTCAGTTTTCTTCAGGGCTGAGGTCTCTGAGAGATAACTGATGCTCCAGTAGATGACCTACTTCCATGCAAATACTGACATTACTAAATTGATTCAATAGGGAAGAAAAAGAACACATGAAATTGAAATTAGTAGAGTAGATATAGGGGAAAGATTGGAGGAGGGGGAATGGTTATGGGCATGATCAAAACATTATATGCATGTATGGAATTCTCAATGAATAAGAAACAAACAAAACAATAAAATTTCAATGTGACCAGGACAATTGATGGGTATAGAAATGCGATAAAGGCACAATGCCATCCTGAATCTTAAATATGTAAAACTGTGTTGACCCTTTTCATCATGGACCTTAGCATTTCATTGAGAAAATGGTTATTTGAGATACAGCAGAAAGTAGATTTGAGTTGAGTAAGAATCAAGCACAAAAGAGGTTTATATAAATTAACAATGGTGAGGTCAACAATTATGAAGATATCAGAGTAGCTAGTTCTAATCATAAAACATTTATCAAAGGAAATTATTTGCTAATGGAAATTTGAAACCACAGAATAAGGTAATACTGAATTATCGACCCCCCCTAAAAATCAATTCTCTACACTCCTGTAATATTAAGCTCAAGAAATATGTTGCCTTGCATTCAAATTAAAGGAACAACCCAACTATGGCTCCAATCATCACACAATTTTGTTTCATTTAGTGACCTTTCTCAGATAAGTCACAGAATATACTCAAATTGCTTTCTTGGGTTTAATCAAAGGTCCACACTAATTCTCTACAGAATCATAGAATACTTTGAATGGATAGATGAGTAGAAGGCTATGTCCACATGTTTGGTCTTAGTTATCACTTTTTCATTTATCATAATGTGTGTTTATGAATTACAGACAACCTCTTCTTTCATGGTAGTAGATGAATGGGGAAGGAATCTTCTCGTGACTAACCATATTTCATGAAAATTTCATGTAAAGCCCCACAGTTTCTGATCTAAAGACAGTTTCTAACTGCAAAAAAGTTCATTAAATTATACGAACTTTAGGTCTGGTTAATTTTGCTGTGTGCTATTTGTATTCATTTACATAACAAATAAAATACTGTTCAGTTAGCCTCTTCCCTTTCCCATGGGCTATTTGGTCTCAGATGTTACATTATGTGCAAGTTGTTAAATCATTACATATTTACAAAGCATCAGCTATTCCTCCTTTTGTGAGGTTTCCTTATTTTAACAAAAATCTGGTCTCCCCTTCTTTCTTATACTAATAATGCCAGGTAAGTGAGAACAGCTGTTATCCAAGGAGATGGCTTATTGGTGAAAATCTGTTTTTGTATTAACCCTATTATTAATGTGGGTTATTTCCAGCACTTGGCTATTATAAATAATGTCATGATGAATGTACGTGAGTAAATAAACCTTTAGTATCCTCCTTTGAATACGTTTTGTTATTTATCCAGAACAATGAGCTATGGCCTAATCAAAATAACAAAATGAAGCATCAAATACTGCCGTATATAAATCAGACATATTAGTTGCTCCTCCAGAAAATTCAAAATAGTGATCATAAAGAAATTAAATTAACTCAAAAAGAAAATTAACTAACTAAAATCAGAAAAATGATGCATGTACAAAATGATCATCAACAAAGAGAGACAACCAAACAGACGTTCTGGTATTGAATGAAACCATCACTGAGTTGAATATTTCACTAAAATTTTCAAAAATTTGTATTATCAAGCAGTAAAAAAAATCTGTCAGATGTAACTCAGACAAGTCATTTGAAACAATTGATGTGATAAGGTACAAGAGAAAATAAAGAAAAGTTAGAGATATAAGAAACATGTATGATACCAACAAGAATCATACATATACATATGCATATACCACTCTTGGGCATATACCCAAGGAATTCTCAATTATACCACAAGGATACATACTCAACTATGTTCATAGCAGCATTATTCGTAATAGCCAAAACCTGGAAACAACCTAGATGCCCCTCAACCAAAGAATGGATAAGGAAAATGTGGCACATGTACACAATGGAGTACTACTCAGCAGTAAAAAACAATGATATGAAATTTGCAGGCAAATGGTTGGAACTAGAAAATATCATCCTGAGTGAAGTAACCCAGAATCAGAAGGACAAACATGGTATGTACTCACTCGTAAGTGGATACTAGAAATAAAGCAAAGGATAACCAGACTATAACCCACAGCTCCAGAGAAGCTAGCAAACAAGGAGGACCCAAAGAGGGATGCATGGATCACCCTCAGAAGGGGAAATAGATGAGATCTCCATGAGTAAACTGGGAATGAGGGGTGGGCAATGGAGCTTAGGGGATGGGGGATGAGAACATAAAGGAATGGGATGGTCGACCTGGAACAGGGATGGATTGGGAGAGCAATGAAAGAGACACCATGATAGAGGAATACATCAAGGGAATAGGGAGAAACCGGGTGTTAGGGAAGTTTCCAGGAATCCCCAAGGATGACCCATCTTAGACTACTAGCAATAGTGGGGTGGGTGCCTGAACTGGCTTATTCTGATAGTCAGATCAGTGAATACCCTAACTGTCATCATAGAGCTTTTCTCCATTAACTGATGGAAGCTGATGCAGAGATCCACAGCCAACACCAGGCCAAGCTTCAGGAGTCCAGTTTAAGAGAAAGAAGAGGAATTCTATAAGCAAGGGCATCAAGATCATTATGGGGAAACCTACAGAGACAACCAAACTGAACTAGTGGGAACTCATGAAATTTAGGTCAACAGTTGTGGAGCCTACATGGGACTG
>CABHPH010144415.1:0-13732 GCA_902168325.1 Peromyscus nudipes
TACCCACTCATAGGAGAATACTAGTTGTGGAACAAGGATGACTGGACGGCTACTCACAACACGCGGGAGGCTACCTGGAAAACAGGACCCCAAGAAAAACATGGGGATCGCCCAATGACGGAGAAATGGATGAGATCTACATGAACAGTCTGGACGTGAGTAGGGGTAATGAGGGGCGAGGGGCGAGGGAAAGAGAACTTGGAGGAGCGGGAGATCCTAACTGGATTAAGAACAGAGAGGGAACACAAGGAATGTTCATGATAAATGAAGACCACATGAGAATAGGAAGAAGCAAAGTGCTGGAGAGGCCCACAGAAATCCACAAAGATGCCCCCACAATAGACTGCTGGCAATAGTTGAGAAATAGCCCGATCTGACCTACCCTGGTGATAGGATGGCCAAACACCTTAATTGTCGTGCTAGAAATCCCATCCAATGACTGAGAGAACTGAATGCAGATATCCATGGTCAGGCCCCGGGTGGAGCTCCGGGAGTCCAATTTGCGAAAAGGAGGAGGGTTTATGTGAGCAAGAGTTGTTGGGACGAGGGATGGATGGAATACAGGGACAAGTGGCCAAACAAATGGAAACACATGAACTGTGAACCAATGGCTGAGGGGCCCCCAACTGGATCAGGCCCTCTGAATGGTTGAGACAGTTGATTGGCTTGATCTGTTCAGGAGGCATCCAGGCTGTTGGACCGGGTCCTGTGCTCAGCGCATTAATTGGCAGTTTGAAACCTGGGGCTTAGTAGAGACCCTTGGCTCAGCCTGGGAGGAGGGGACTAGACCTGTCTGGGCTGAGTCCACCAGGTTGATTTCAACCCTCGGGGGAGTCTTTGCCCTGGAGGAGATGGAAATGGGGGGTGTGCCGGGGGGAGGGGGGCGGGGTGGGAGGAGGGAGAACGGTAGAATCTATGGCTGATATGTAAAGTTGAATTATATTGTAAAAATAAAATAAAATAAATTCAAAAAGAAAAAAGAAATCTAACTTTAAACCATGGTGGTCTGATAGAACACAGGAGGTTATTCCAATTGTTTTCATTTTTTTTTTTAATCTGTTGAGATTTGCTTTGTGGCCTAGTATGTGGTCAATTTTAGAAAAGGTTCCATGGGGTGCTTAGAAAAAGTTATATTCTTTTTTGTTAGGATGGAATGCTCTGTAGATATTGATTAAGTCCATTTGAGTCATAACATCAGTTAAGTCCTTTATTCCTCTGTGAAGTTTCAATTTAGCAGATCTGTCCAGTGGTGAGAGTGGGGTGTTGAACTCTCCCACTATTAATGTGTGGGGTTTTATGTGTGATTTAAGTTTTAGTAATGTTCCTTTTACATATGTGGGTGCCCTTGTGTTTCAGGCATAGATATTCAGAATTGAGACATAATCTTGGTGGATCTTTCCTGTAATGTGTATGTAATGTCCTTCTTGATCTCTTTTGATTGATTTTAGTTTGAAGTCTATTTTGCTGGGTATTAGTATGGCTATGCCAACTTGCTTCTCACAACCATTTGATTGGAAAGAGTTTTCCCAGCCTTTTATTCTGAAGTAATATCTATCTTTGAAATTGAGGTGTGTTTCTTGTATGCAGCAGAAAGTTGGGTCTTGATTTTGTATCCATTCTTTTAGCCCATGTCTTTTTATAGGTGAATTAAGTCCATTTATATTAAGGGATATTAAAGACCAATGATTGTTAGTTCCTCTTATCTTTTGGTGTTAGTGTGTGTACTTCTCTTCTTTGTCCAGGTCCTTCTGGCTTTCCCAGTCTCCACTGAGAAATCAGGTGTTATTCTGATGGGTTTGCCTCTATAAGTCACTTTGCTTTTTTCCTTTGCTACTCTTAATATTCTTTCTTTATTCTGTAGGTTTATTTGTTTATTATTATGTGGCGAGGAGAATTTTTTGGGGGTCTAGTCTGTTTGGTGTTCTATAGGCTTCTTGAATCTTCATAAGTATTTCCTTCTTTAAGTTGGGAAAGTTTTCTTCTATGATCTTGTTGAATATATTTTCTCTGCCTTTGAGTTGATATTGTTCTCCTTCCTCTATCCCTATTATTCTTTGGTTTGGTGTTTTCATGGTGTCCCAGATTTCTTGGACATTTTTTGTTATGTCTTTTTTGGCATTGGTGTTTTCTTTGACTGACGAACCCATTTCTTCTATTGTATCCTCTATACCAGAGATCCTCTCTTCCATTTCTTGTATTCTGTTGGTTATGCTTGCATCTGTGTTTCCTGTTCATCTACTCAGATTTTCTATTTCCAGCATTCCCTCTGTTTGTGTTTTCTCCATTGTTTCTATTTCCCCTTTCAGGTCTTGAACTGTTTCCCTCATATATTTAATTGCTTTTTCATGATTTTCTTTAAGGGATTTATTGATTTCTTCCAATTTTTTATTTGTCTTTTCCTCCATTTCTTTATAGATTTCTTCCAATTTTTTGTTTGTCTTTTTCTCAATTGCTTTATTGATTTCTTCTACTTTTTTGTTTGATTTTTCCTCAACTTCAGTTTTCATTTTTTCTTGAAAGGCCTCTAGCATCTCAGTGATGCTATTCTTAAGGTCACTTTCTTCTGCTTCTTCTACCTCATGATGTTCAGGTCTTGCTGTTGAAGGAGGGCTAGATTCTGGTGATGCTGTATTATTCTTTATGTTGTTGTATGTACTTCTGCCTTGATGTCTACCCATCTCCTCCCCTAATGGGTATAAGGGGTGTCTGTGTCTGAGCAAGTTGCTGTTGGTCCATTCTATGATTGTTGTTTCTGTGTCTCAGGGGGCCCAACTGCATCCTATATTAGCTCTTGGTCTAATTGGAATAAGCAGATTCTGTGTCTCAGGGAGCTTCTCTTCGGTCGACCCAAGCTAGTTGATTCTGTGACTCACTGATCTTCTCTTGGTTCTATCAGGGCTCTTGGTCCAGTCAGAGCTGACAGATTCTGTGTTTCAGGAAGCCTCTCTTGGCCCAATGAGAGGTGGCAGATTCTACTTCTCAGAAAACCACTCTTGGTCTAATGAGGGCTAGCATATTCCCTGTCTCCCGAGGTTACTCTTGGTCCAATGACAGCTCTTTGTCCAATGAGATATCTCTCTCTAGGCCTGATGAATCCTGGGAGTTGGTTTCCAAGACCCAAGAAGTGGCTGGGGTCTCAGGCAGATGGGTATGCGAGCAGGGTGTGTAGATTGCAGGGTCCGCTGGGGGGTCTTGGTGAAGGGAGGGCCTTCCTGCAGGAGCCCTGTCTGCTGGCCAGCAACTGGGGCAGAGTTGGGTGCATGTTCCCAGGGGAATGGCTGGGGCCCAGGGAATGGGTCTTAGGGGCAGGACTCACTGGGTATGAACAGATTCACTTACCTCTAGGCCTGATGAGAGTTGGTTTCAAGCCTCAGGAAGTGGCTGGAGTCTCAAGCAGATGGGTATGGGGGCCTTCTTTCTTATTTTATTAATACGAAAACATACTCCAACCTATGATTCATAGAGTATTGAATCACATATTTTGTGATGCACTATTCTTGGCAGACTGGGTTGTGGCAAACTCAACTTCATAAAAATAAATAAACAAACAAACAAATAAATCAATAAGTGGTTATTGGTGTGGTTTGAATGAGAAGTATCCCCTGCAGGCTTATGCATTTGGACACTTTTTTTGGCACTCTTTGAGAAGAGTATGTAACTATAGGGAGTGTAGCCTTGCTGGAGGGAGTATGTCACTAAGGGTGGTTTTAATAGAAGGAATTTATAGCCTTTCCTGACTTCTACTATGCTCTCTCTGCTTTCCAGTTTGCAGTTAAGATATGATCTCTGTTTCTGGTCCAGCGGCCATATCTGATTTTTGCTGCTATGCTTCCTCACCATGATTACCTCTCAGTCCTCTGGAAACATAAATCATAATATACTTTTTCCTTAAGTTTTTCTGGTCCTGGTATTTTATCACACAAATACAAGTCACTAATACAGACATGATAAGTTGCAACGCTAAATTTGGAAAAATACTATTTGAAGTAAGTGGAAAATGAAATTAACTAAATGCCATTGTATTTGCTTATGAATCTATAGCTCCCATTGAAAAGATCATCATTTGCATTTACCTCCTGCCAGTCAGTGATGCCTTAAGTTTATAGAAAATTCATCAATTCAGAGTTGACACTATATTTGAGTCTACTCCCCTTTCTTTGTTCATCATGATACAATGAATCCACAGACATTGGGCATAATTACAATATGGATTTGATGACCTCTGACCATTCAAACAGTAACCTTTATAGCAGCAGTTCTCAACCTGTGGTTCCTGACACCTTTGAGAGTTGAATATCATATACTTTTTGTGTCATATATTAACATTATGATTCATAACAGTTACAAAATTACAGTTTTGAAGTAGCAAAGAAATAATTTTTGGTTCTGGGCCAATACAACATGAGGAATATATTAAAGGTTGGCAGCTAGGAAGGTTAAGAAACAATGTTCTATAGAAAAAGTGTCCCTTAGGTGAACATTGTATAAATCTCAATAACTCAGACTCAGAAAATAAAGCACTATATGATCTCTTTTATGATGAAATCCTAGCTTCTAAGTGTTAAATGGGTATCCAGGGAGGACTAAATACAAGAAAAGTACAGGAATTTAGAAAGGACCTGGTGAGATGAGAAAACAAAAGAGAACTTAATGGAGGGGCAGACAAAGTCACTAGAAGAAAATGGAAGGTGGACTACAGATGCAAAGGGATACAGAAGGGAAGAAAAAGTCAGGAAGATGGTGTAGAGGAACAGGGAGAAGAAAGTATTAAGAAAAATTGTAAATATATACATACGTGTATATGGAAACTCCATCAGGAAACTTGTTACTGTGTAATCTAATTTAAAAATAAACATACTAATTTTAAAGAAAGAAAATGTTTGAGAAACATGCAGATGATTCTGTTCATTTAACCTCTGACAAGCTTTTATAAAAATCAACCCTTGGGTTGGTGAGAGAACTCAGTGGGTAAAGATGCTTACCATAGAAAAATGTAGTTTGATCCCTGCGACCAATGTAAATATAGAAGGATAGAAATTATTACATATCATTGAAACATGGCTTCTGCATGTACATTATAGTGTGTATGCATATACATACAAACATTGTCACATGCACACACATACCTCAATAATAGATACATTTTTTTAAGTATCAGCACTTTCTTATTTTAAGTATAATAGAAAATGATTTCAAAATGTTAATGTCATATCTAAAATGTAGCCTGAAAATAATTCCATGCCATACTAATTACTTACTAAGTTATATGAATGGAAGCTAACAGACAAGAATCACAGTTAATGCTACACAGAGCTGGGCATTGTAGGTAATGGCTAGAAACCCATGACTTAGGATGAGGCGAGAAGATTGGCTTAAGTTCAAGACTAAATTGTGCTGGGCTGCATAATAATTACCAAGGCCTGCAAAAAAAAATGATGTTTATGTTGACAATGACCCTACGCTCTTTGACATATCAGCTATTGTGCTCTTTATGTATATATTTAATCTATCATTTTTACACACATTCTACCTCCCAGGAAGTTTGTAGTCCAGTATTTGTAGTCCAGTGGTTCATCTGTGATAAGACAGGGAAAAGTGAAAGAAACTATTTTGAAATGAGACATTTTCTTCAGTAAAACATTCTTTTGTCCCAGAGCAGCAATTTCTTTCAGGAGAAATATGAGGAAAACGAAGCGTTATAATGTGTCTACTTGCCACTCACAGAGTACCCAAAACAAGCAACTGAGATAAATATATGAATATAATTTTTATCACCATTTCTGAACTGTAAACTGAAAGCAAAATATTTGCTGACATTTACAAGGGTCTTCCTGAAGCTTTCATTTAGTCTATATGTCACACCTCACAAACTCTGTGGATTGTGTGCATCATGAAAGGTTAGGGTACAGTCAGAGGACAGTGCCCACAGTCTGACTTGGAGCTTTCTGAGAATTTCCTATTCTCGGTAGGTTGTTTTGGAAACTACATGATCCATTTTAAGCCTAAACTAACTATCCATGAGCTAGGCATATGAGCAAGAAAATTTCAATTAAAAATTATGCATCCATTTTACCTAAAATAGTAAGCAGGAATGGACATAGAGAAAACAGTGACCTCACTTGAGAGGCCTGGAGAACATGGGCTTCAGGAACAAAATGAAGTTAACATCTTATGATGCATTTAGGTCTGATAAGTCAGTCATGGCATTTAAATCCAATGGGAACTGTCTCCTTTGTAGATTTATAGCCACTTTAGTTAAGAATGAATTTCCCTGATATTCATTATTCTTCCCTGAACTATCCATAAATCATATTTAAGGATCATGTGTTCACGAACTATTTTTTAAATTCAACTTTACCTGATGTTAAAAAAATTCCATCTTGTATGTTTCATTAGCAATGAACTATATTGATTAAATTAATAATTCCTTTCATCTTGCACAATTAATGGGAGTTTAAGATTACAGTAAAACTTGAAAAGAAGTAACTAAGAAGTCAGGCTATGAGACTTTCTTTAAAAATTACTGCTAATAATTTAGATCTTAGTTCAAAGAACAGAAACATAAAGAGAATTGCTTTGACCCTTTCTTGATGAGAAACAGTCTAATCAAGCTTTATTTCTGCCATAATAATAGCACTCTTTTCCTTCACTGGAGTCTGTGGTTAGTTGAGTTTTCTTCTTTACAGAATGTATTTTACTGTGCCATTTTATCATTTTACCTTCTCAACTAAAAGTATTGTGTTGACTATACTGGAAAATTGTTTCAAGTGATTTAATTAAATTTTAAGATGAGCAAAACAGGCTGTGGAGATGGCTCCTTGGATACAACTCTTATTGATTGTATCTGAAGTTTGGTGTCCCCACCCCCTACACCCACATAAAAGCCAAACAAACCTGAAAGCTTGCATGTAATCCAGCCGTTCCTGATGTGGATTACCTTAGGCAAAGTGAATACTTAGAATAGCCAAATCCCCAAGGTACAGAGTCACAGAAACACCTGTCCTCAGTAAATAAAATAAAAAAGGATCAAGGAAGACACTTGAAGTCAGCCTCTTGCCTACACACACACACACACACACACACACACACACACACACACACACACACACACACACACAAAGGCATACATACCTTTGCAATACCACAAACATACGTATGTAAAAATATCAAATATATACAAGCTTTATGTGCTTGCTATGCTATAAGAAGGGATATCTAAGATGGTTCTACAGGTTGGAGTATTCTGCCTTACATATCTGCTAGGAAAACAGTTGCCCTAGAATATGCTCAATAAGTGCCTGGTTTAAAATTTACAGCAATGTATCTAGGTAGTCACTTGCAATCAGAGTTCCTTTTTTAACAACCTGTTGGATTCTTGTTCAGATTCAAACCTTTAGCAAGTATGTTCAGCAAAGGAGCTTTCCATGCACAGGGTCATATGAGTGCTAAAGACATGTGATCATTGTTCATTCCCCACTTCTTCATCATGTTCAGCAACATCTTTTTCCCTCTTAAGTAAGAGAAAAAAAGAGTAATACTTTTAAATCTTGGGAAATATCCTATGAGCACAGATGATCTCTTTCTATCTCTTCAAAATAAAAAATAAAATCATCTATGTCTTTCTATATACATGATGCTCAGTGATATTTGTCACCTAAAGTGATTTGTTTCTTCTTTTTTTTTTTGTCAAAGATTATTCTATGCTGACTTTGTGTATCAGGACATGGGAATATAACTGCAAGTGAACATAAATACACATGTCCACAGAACTAATAACAGGATTAGAGATTCCTAAAGCTGGAGTCACAGGTGGCTGTGAACCAAACAATATGTGGACTGAGAACTGAATTCAAGTGTTTTGCAAGTGCAGTACTGCTGTGGGATGTCTTTCTGTAGGTTGTGAATATGTGTTGCTCTTATTGGTTGATAGATAAAGCTCTATTGGCCTATGGCAAGGCAGCTTAGAGGCAGGCAGGAAATTCAAGCAGATAGACAGGAAGAAGAAAGGAGAAGTAGAGAAGAGACACCAGCCACCAGCCAGACACAGAGGAAGCAAGATGACAAGGCATAACTGAGCAAAGGTAGCAAACCACATGGCTAAACATAGATAAGAATTATGGGTTAATTTAAGTGTAAGTGTGAGTCAGAAATAAGCCTGAGATAATGGCCAAGCAGTTATAATTAATATAAGTTTCTGAGTGATTATTTTATAAGTGTGCCACAGGACTGCGGAGGCCTGACAGGACCGGAGAAACCTTCCAACTACACAATACCTGCTATTAACCTCTGAGAGCGATCTTTCTATGCCAGTTTTAACAACGCTGACTTTCCACAAAGAATAGTCAATTAAGATAGTATTGAATAAGGAAACCAAATGATCTCACTAGGTTCATTTTTTTTCATTGCTATTGTTACTTCAGGCTTATAGGGTTAGTCAATATGACATATATCCAATAATTTCAAAATTTTACTAAAAGATTATAATTTAATCATGAATGCAATCAGAGTATAGCTCATCAAAATGAAAAGCTAACAAAACAAGTTTCTTGTTTGAATACCCTAACAACAGAAACTAATGAAAAAGTTGGGTAGATGGTTCCTACTTTGGTATCATAAAAATATATTTAAAGAGCTGGCTTGTGTCTCATCACTGAGATAAACTCTCCTAAATAATCATAATTGCAGTTAGCACAAAAATAATCAGTAACTTAATCAGTTTAATTTTGCCAAGATAATGTGCCATGGAGGCACTGATTTGGTCTGGGAATATACTCATATATGTCTATCCATTAAATATACAAGTTGGTTTACTTTGTAGCATCATAAAGTTATATATATTTATTATAAAAATGAATGGAATGTTCATAGGTCTCCTTGAATCAAAGTAATTTTAGTTTTTTTTTAATTACAAAAATGTATGATAATTTCTGTTTTGTTAGAGATACTGTTCAAAAGCATTATTTTAAATTTTCAGATTGATAACTTTTTACATAAAATCAATAATCAACTAATATCTTTTTGTTTAAAAAAAGTCATAGTCTCATAGACTAAAAATTAAATTTTCTCAATATAACATCATTTTGGCAATGTGATATGGAGAGAAGAAATTCATATTCATAAAATTTTGAAAATGTTCTTTATTGCTGACTGGACCCTAATTTTTAAAAAAATTTTATCCATTTCCCTTTTACCTTGTATGTGTATGTATAATTTTTTTGTGTGTGAATGTGTATGTGTGTATAAGCAGAGAATTTCTATGTACCTGTAGATGTATGTGTATACACAAGTCATAGTTCTTGTGGAGGTCAGAAGTCAAGGTCAGGCATCAGTTGCTTACCTTCCTCTTTGGCTGAGACATGGTCTCTATGTGGTTTCCCTCCTGTATTCCAGGCAAGCTGGCCGTGATCCTCCATGGATTCTCCTCTGCTTCTGCTTTCTCTGAAGGAGCGCTGAGACTGCATGCAGATTTGTACTGACAGACCTGCACTGTGTAGTAGTATGGAGTCAAACTCAGGTACTCACACTTTTGTGGCAAGCACTTCTACCCAGCTAGCCATGTCCCTAGCCTCTGAGTGTATTTCTAATAGAGCTATTCATTTCAGAAATCTTCCTATACTTCGTATTTAAAAAATATATATAAAAATATTATTACCATCTATTTCAGGAAATATAATTACAAAAATATTTATAAATACCACCATTTTACTAAATACATCAGTGGTTGAATTATTTAGAGTCTACTTAACAATTGACTATTTTCTCTAACAATATTGACATATTCCACGAGAATTTTCTGTAGCAGTTTTACAAACTTTAGTGACTATAAAAATAGTTTTCTGAGGTTATTTTTATAGTCTGTGGTATATTTACATAAATATTACAATGGACCTATGCATGTGTATATGTATGTATACAATCATGCTTATTTCTGGTGAATTAAATTTTTGTTCTGTACATGTATTCATTCAAAACTTATTATCAGAATTGAATATCTATGACATTTTTATTTTAACTAATCACTTCAGTAGTTGATGGGCATTTTTGTTCTCATACTGAAGTTCACTTATTTTGGAGAATTTGCTTATATGTGTGTCTTAGTTACTTTCCTATTGTTATTATAAAGCACCATGGTCAAGGCAACTTAAAAAATAAAGCAAGTAATTGGGCTTATAATTAATGAGGATTAAGAGTCACAAACAGTAGCCATGTTGGCTGGAGCAGCTGAGAGTTCACATCTTGATCCTCAAGTAGGAGTCAGAGAGCGATCACTGAGAAGAGCAGGAAGGAGTCTTTTGAAACATCAAAGCCAGCCGGGCGGTGGTGGCGCACGCCTTTAATCCCAGCACTCGGGAGGCAGAGGCAGGTGGATCTCTGTGAGTTCGAGGCCAACCTGGCCTACAGAGCGAGACCCAAGCAAAGCTACACAAAGAAACCCTGTCTCGAAAAACCAAAAAAAAGAAAAAACAAAAAAAAGAAACATCAAAGCCCATTCCCACCCCCAGTGACACACCTCCTCCAACAAGGCAATACCTCCTACTCCTTTCAAAATACACTGTGTGTGTGTGTGTGTGTGTGTGTGTGTGTGTGTGTGTTGAAAATCAAAATTATTATGGAAATCAAGACTGAGAAATTGTGAAATGGTTCAGGTTCATTCTAAGAACTCAAGTACTACTAAAGTTGCCACAATTTTTGATATAGTACAAGATGAACAAAAAGAAAGACAGAAGGGCACTTTCAGATTTCAAACAGATCTAGTTAAAGGCAATGGGATTAAGTCCAGAGAGGAAGGGTAATGAGGACCCAATAATTCGATGGGGGATGAGGAAGGATAAAGATTTGATAGGAAAAACCTCAGACATCCAGATACTGGGAACTGTTAGTGAGACTCTAGTACAGAAATTGTCCAGTCTTTCAGAAGGGAAGCCTTCTAGGCTCTGCCACGTCTAGTCACTGCTTGGGAGCAGCCCTTTGAGAGCAGGCTTTCTGGTATTGGCATGGTAAACTCTGGATGTGGAACCTAAGGCAGTCCGTCAATTATATGATCTGTAGCCTAAGACCCAAGACACACATTTTGATAATCATTACAATCCATCCTAATTCTCCACTCCCATAGTGAAAAGCAGCTCTTACAATGTTATTTTTCTCTTTGGGAAACCTTCCAAAGAGAAGTCAGGAGTAAGAATTAGATCCTTTGCTGTACAAATTAATTTTAGTGTGACATAGCAATCTTATCTTCCTCCTTGGGTTTAAATTTCTTAAATTTCCTCCACTGTAAACATTGCCCAGGCAGTTTTCGGTGGCTTGTCTGATGGTGTGAAGTAAAACTTCACTCAGCAGAGTCTGAACATTTGACACTCATATTCTTCACAGGCTTGGATGACAGGTCTTTTCTGTGCACACTTAACACCTATAAGGTGATGCTAGGAAGCCACAAGCATAGCAGACCATCTCTGTTGTAATATTCTTGCCATACTTTACTACGAACATTTTTATTACCACATACCACTCAGGGAATATAACATTGTGATATACATTAGCTCTTCTTTACTCCTGTAGATTAATATACATTGTGTGTATCTATCAGATTCAGTCATTAAACAGAACTGTCAAAATAGCACCTCCGTTGGGAATGGAACTGCCAACCAAGTAGAATCTGAAATGAATGCCTCAGTGCCTCGTGGGAGTGACAGATATGACAACAGGGCTTCTGCTCTTTAATTCCAATATTTACACAAATTTTATATCGGCCTAGAGTAATTTGATTCCATTTTCAAATTTTCACTTTCCATGTCAGAGTTTTAAACAATTAGTTTCAGATTACAGAGTAATTATTTCACCATAATCACTAGAAATGCAACAGTTTGATTCAGGTCTACTCAAGCTACTAGGCTATTGAATGAGAATAAATTTATTTATTTTTGAATTTAATAGTAAAATGTTTTGATAATTCCTCTTGAATTTGTAACTAATAAGTGTTATGAGCAGGAATGTAATGCCATCTACTTGCTACTTTGGAAAATTACTTTGAAAGATATCCTCAAAATTCATTATTGACAGTTCAGACTTGTTCCCCCAATATTTTCATGAATCATACTGCTCATGTGCCAATACATCTTTAGAACTGTATAGTATCAAATATCGTTTTATGACAATGGAAAATGCAGAAGTTCCAAAACTTTAGGTCTTAGGAGTCAAATTCTTTGACTCTTAAGAATCAAAACTCACAGACATAAACTCAAATTCAATGTTATATATATATATATATATATATATATATTTGTGATAGCTGAGTCCTGTTTATTAAAGATATTCATCTTAGAAATCTTTAAAGAAAATGTTATTGCTTAAACTAAGTTTAAGAAAAATGTGGATTTGACTAAAGTTATACCAGTTTCTTATTCAGTTGTATTACTTGGTTTTTGACCATGTAACACAAACCTAGACTTATCCAGGAAAAGGGAATCTTAACTGAGAAATTGCCTTGGTAATATTTGCTTTTAATCAATGACTGCTGTGGAAGTGCCAGCTCACTGTGGGTAGTGCCATCCGTGGGCTGTAGTACTTAACGATATAAGACAGCAGGCTGAGCAAGCCATGAGCAAGCCTTTAAGCAGCATTCTTACATGGCCTCTGCTTCAGTCTCTACCCCTGGGTTCCTGCCTTCAATTTCTGCCATGCTGATTTTGATGATTGTCAGTGATGTGGCACAATTCTTAATCCTAAAGATGGAAGGAGAAAGACCATCAACCCAAATCATCATGGCCAAATTAATTAAAGCAAGCAATTTTATTTGTGTATACTGTCTGCCTTCCCCTAAGGTAACATTCAAGAGGTCAGCCTTGGATGTGAGGAAGACAAGGCTTTTATAGCTCAGAGTTAGGTTTCCAAATGGGGGATTTGGAGGGCACAATAGGTGGGGTTACAGAGCAGAACATAAGCAGAGCAAGTTAATCCCTTCTGTAACTAATGCCTGGTTGCATGATGGGCATAACAAGGTAGTCATAACAACAGGTAATCATAAGAAGGTAGTCAAAGGTGGCCATACAACCTTTTGAAACAAAGGTAGATTTGCAAGATGGTTATAAACGCCTTTTGAAAGATATGATTGCCATTCCTCAAACAGACAGTACAGAACCATTTGTAGTTAAGGTGGGTCATAACCCAATCCTTGAGAAAGAGCAGTTTAATCATAAACAGGAATTAACCAAGTTTGTCTTTACTATAAGATGACTTTTAAGCCTAAGATGGAGGTAGGCTGGTTTCTTTACTACAAGCTGAAATAAACTCTATTCTGCCAAGTTTGTTTGGTCATGGTATTTTATAACAAGTGTAGAAACCCTCACTAAGATATTAGTCTCAAAGAACTCATTGATAAAATTAATTTTCAGACGTCAAAAGGGTGTTGGGGAGAAGGTATAGTGGGGGAAGGAAGTATTCGCTGTAGAAATGTAAGGACCTGAGTCTGATCCCCAGAAACACCCCCTCCTCAAAAAAAGGTCTCATACAGTACCTGCAAGGCAGCTCAGTGGTATAGCGTTTGCTACACAAGCATGATGACTTGAGATGGACCCCAGAGACCAGTAGTTGAAAGAGAGGATGCATAAAAGTGGTCCGCTGACCTCTACAGGTACACCATGACATGTGTTTACTGACACCCACACACACCCCTCCACACTCCCATTAAACACACACACACACACACACACACACACACACACACACACACACACAC